>JAHXMU010026194.1:99017-153893 GCA_019455685.1 Philornis downsi
ATATATAATCCAAATTGTGGGCTTCCTTCATCAAGCGATGTTTCGATAGGCACGCATGCTCAGATCGACATAGATTTTTACGACGCTCAGTAATATTTGTACTCTACAAGACCTCAAAAGACTATTAATTGTTATTATGAATGGAATAAATATACTCCACATCCCGCGATGTTGAATATAACTTCAAAACTTTTTTGAATTTACGGTAGTTCTTGTTAAATTGAAAATTGCATGAATGCTCCATTGTGGAATATTTAGTAAATATTTTCTACCAAACCTCTGGTGCCACATATTAATCAGAGATCAATTTCAGTTTCTTTATTTCGTTATTTTACGCCATCGGCACTTTTGAGGAGTGGACACTGCCTTTTAGTTAGCATTAAACTAAAATTAAAATTGAATTAAAGTTTTTGAGACTTTTTAGTATTATAAATCTGATACGAAAGAATCGGAAGAAATGAATTGAAAGAAGGGCGATCGCAAAACTAGGCGACCTAACAAAGAAGACACAAAAAAGTTGGGAAAAGTTTTCTTTATTTTTCAACATAATCTCCTTTTAGCTCGGTTCACTTTTTTCAATGATATTCAATAGCTTCTATACACTATTTGTAGTAAGAGCTGTAAAACTCCCTAAAATAGCCATCAACCTCTGACTCCACCTCTTCATTGTTGGCAAATCTTTTACTATGGGGCCATTTTTTTAAGTTTGGAAATAAAAAAAAAGTGTGAGAGGCCTAAATTTTAACCAATTTTGGCTACCGCAACAAGGGATGTGTGAACGGGAGCATTGTCTTTGTGGAACAACACTTCCTGTTCCGCCAAATGCGGCCTGGTGTCCATAATTTCATCACTCAAACGCTACAATAAATTAGCGTAATATTCGCCGTTGATGGTATATCCTTTCTGAAGATAGTCAATACAAAATAATCCCATGCGCACCCCAAAAAACAGACTCCCTGATGGAACCGTTTTTGCTTTCTTTGGTCATGATTTTCCTATTCCAGTCCACTGATTTGATTATTCCTTTGTCTCAGGTGTGAAGTGGTGGATGGGACATGACAACCGTCGTTATAAATTGAAGCTAAAATTCGACTTTATTGCGTTAAAACATCGCCAAACACTCTACTGAAACACCTTCACGATACCTCTATTGAAAGCAAGCACGGCATCCATCTTGCGCACAGCTTTCTCATCTTTAAATCTTCGGTCAATATACGATGTATAGCACTTTTTGAAATGCCTATCATTTTAGCTAGTTCACCCACGTACACCCGACGATCATTTACTACTATTTTACGGATTTTCTTAATCCGTGTCTGGCCGCAATTAGTCGACCTTGGCAGCTCGTACGGCCTCGTTTAAACTCTGCTATCCAATATTGTACAGACACCACCAGAGTAGAATCTAGCTCGGCTTTAATATTGGTTGGATTGAGGCCTTTCAAATAGGAATATAGGATTACGTAGCCAATTTTCCTAATGTTTAAAAATTTACTAAAATACTAAACAACGTGGCGCCTTGAAACTTAAAATATATGTTTTAAAAGTTTGCCACTTTTTACCAAATTATTTTTTTTGAAACTACTGGCGCCATCTATACTTCATGTCGGCTAGTTTTGGAACCGACCTCGTAGTAAGAGCCAAATGATAACTTTTACAAAAAAGTAGTATTTTAAACTTTTAACAATACTTGTACATATTGCTATTTTACAGCCTTTTCAAAACAGAAATTTAAGAAGTAGTTACAATTTTAAAGACAAGACTGTTGATATGATTAGGCTATATCAAAAATAGTGCCTCCGGTTTATTCGAAGATAGAAAATTTTATAGGACTGGCATACGCATTTTGCTATACAAACCGATTAAGGAGCTATCCAGCTCTTTAGGTTTAGGACAACTTATTAGCAATCGCGCACCGCCTCAACTGTTGGCCGGGAATCTAACTTATTTGCAATTTAGCAACAGCTTAACATATATTGTGGACAGTTGCACAATCGGTATCAAAATCATCATCAAAATCATGTTGCCTATCATCAAAATTTTCAAAACGGAACACCGTATTGTGCACGGTATCTATTGATATGTTTTGTATAAAAATACTATTTCATTCAAAAACATCACACGATGATTCTATTTTGAAAACAAACAAAAAAAAGTATACGAATTTTCACAACTTAGTACGAGTGCGATAGGTGCAAGTAGCAACTTCTAGATATATCAAGCATCACCATATATATATATATATATATATATATATATATATATATATATATATCGTACACGTTTTCGTTTTTCTATTTTAGCATTAATGATTAGTATGCTTAGAAAGTGGTAGACGGGGGAATAAACATTTTTGTAGATCGAGATCATTATTCATAATTAAATGAACATTTTTCAAGAATGGAATTCATATGATATTATGCAAGGAACACAACGTTTTTCTTATCAATTAAGAATGGATGATAGTTTCGAATACTATGCATCAATGTACAATGTTCTCATTTGTGATAAAGTGAAATGTCTTTGATATAAATAAAACATAGGATTTCAAGGATTTATTTTTACAAATAATCGACAGTTATGAAATATAATTTATACGATTAACGTCAATTATAAGGAGTTTTGTAAAATTTTTGATTGATTATAAATATAAAACAAAGAAAAGACACATTTTTTATAGAAAGGGAATTGCGAACTGTCAAAAAAAAAAAAAAAAAAAAATAAATAAATAAAACAAAAAAAAAAAAAAATACTCAAAGAGATTGCCAAAATAATTTTTGACACTGGCAACAGCTGTTCTCTATACTGACGTGAAGTGTTCATATCTGTCATATAATTTATTTACAATGTTCGATTCTGTTAATTCATCTTACGTGTATTTTGCGATTCTCCAAATTGTATTGCAAGTAGAATTTTATATGCTATGAGTGTTTCATATGCCCAGAAGTTTTTTTTCTTTCTATTTTTATTTAAACTTACAATAAGTAGTCAAATCTTAATCCCATCTTCAACTAAAGTATCCTGCAATTGCCGGATCTTATTTTTGGTGAGCCGAATTTTGTATCACCGGCTCAAGTCTAGCGTGTCCTTTCCTCTTAGTCGGATATGACCGGGAAAATGTTGAAGGTTTTGAGCGAGTGGGTTTAAGTGGGAGGGCAACTTCAATATAAATAACCTGCTTAATTATCACATTTCCTCGAAAATGTAGGGAATGTTTAAATTCTTGTGTATATTATCATTCCTAACATAGCATGACGCAACCCAAATTTGTCGCAATGTTCTTAACTGTCTTCTCTGTAGCTTATTTACATAGGGTGATTTTTTAAGATTTAAGTTTCTCAGGTTGGCAGCACTGGTTGGTAATGGCGTCTAATCGTCATCTGTCAAAGTGAAAAGTGTACAGTATACTCTGCCATTTCATCATGGAAAGACTAGCAAACGAGCAGCGATTGCAACTCGTTGAAATTTATTATCAAAATTCGTGCTCTGTGACAAATGTGCATCGTTTGAAACGACCATTTTATGGTCGTCATAATCGACCTGCTGAATCAACAATTGATGCTGTTATCTCCAAATTTCGAACCAAATTTACTTTGTTGGACATAAAACCATCGACTCGCATGCGTAGAGTGCGTACCGAAGAAAATATTGCAGCCGTAGCGACCTGTGTTAATGATGATCGTGAAATGTGAATTCGTCGCCGTTCTCAGCGATTGGGCATATGCCCTCAACCACAAGCAAAATTTTACACGTCGATTTGGGTTTGAAAGACTATAAAATTCTACTCACGCAAGAATTGAAGCCGAATGACCTACCACAACGTCTAATTTTTGGTGAATGGGCCTTACAAAAGCTCAATGAAAATCCGCTTATTTTGATGAGCAGTTTATCTCTCGATTTAGAAGTCGACGCCGTTCCCCACAACTGGATGCACTATGTCCATATTGGCTTCAATATGGTTTTGTAGATGGTGATTTTATTTTCCAAACTGAGAGTGGACTGGGAGCTAACAAGCCAGTGGAGTTGAGCCGTTTTTAATTTCAATTGGGTAATTTTTGAGTCAATGTGATTTTTCCAGGTAAGACGCCGATCCAGGTAAACAATCAAATACTTAACATGGTTATGAATGGGTATGGTACTACCGTGAATAGTAAGGGCTGGGCAATTGTCCTGTCTGAGAGAGAATGTAATCTGTACACTCTTAGAAGCATTTACTTTTATCTTCTACTTTTTGAGCCAAAATTCTAGTGTATGTATATGAGACTGCAGTTGTTTGAAACCCATTAATGGTCAAATGCTAGTGCTCATGACTGTAGTGCCATTAGCGAAAGTTGAAGTTTGAATTAGAGAATGAACAGGTATGTCGGAGGTGTAGATGCTATATAGTATAGGACCTAGTATACTACCCTGGAGAACTCCTACTGAAATATTTCCTTGAGTTAAAACAGAGTCCTCAGATTTTACTGCAAAAGATCGATTCTTGAGAAAGCTCCCAGAAGTGGAAGTGGTGGAAGACTTGTCTTGCTCTGGGTGGCCATCTACACCTTAACTGAAGCTAATATCGATAGAGTAAAATAAATGGTAACTGAACATCGTCATTTCGGTTTGAGAGATATATTTACAAAATTGTTCCGGTATGAAGCGCGTTGCCACTCAACTATCTCTGAAGGACCGTAATTTTCTTCAAACACTTAAACGCGTAAAAGTTGCTGAAAACGTGCCAGAGCGAGTCAATTTCGATACTACATTTATGAAACGCAATGCTGTCAAGACATTGGTTTATATGTCTGACATGCAAACCGGTCATCAAACTTGAGAACGGTGCCTTCCAACTGAGCTGAAACAGAAAAAAACCCGTTTCGACCAAAAGTCAAAGTGAGTTTGACTATTTTCTTTGATTATTGCGGTGTTGCGCAATCTGAATTCTTGACAGAAGGTCAGACGGTAAATAACAATTATTATTGCTCATGAATTTTATACCGTGATCACGCACCGTCTCACAAGGTTACCATTGTGAACGCCAAATACTCAACAAATATCTTCGAACAATCATCGTAATGACCTGATATGTCGATGTTTGCCTTTCCCATAGAACAGATAAAGAAAAATTTACGGCGAGAACTAAACTTTTTTGCCGTTAAGGCGTTTGGAAAAGTTTTAATGATTGGATTATTAATTGGCACAATTGAAATATATTTCCGAAGTTCGTCTACTTTGAGGGCGGTGCAATGAATTTGGGTAAATGACAAATATTTTGTATTTTATTGACCTATTCCGGATACTTTTTCTTGACAGAATGTACAAATTATTTTGCATCCCATGAATGAAATATGGGAAAGCCCATCACATCCAGCTTACTGGACCTACAGTTTAAGGACAATTTCAAACCTCAGTTTGAAAAATATTTGCTAAAACTGTCGATTGGTCGAAGTGATCCTCCAACATGTAATTATAAATGGTCGATAATCGCGAAAACTACATATCGCGTCGCGATCGGTTGCTAAGATTGGAGGTACTGTTAGTATAATGTGAATTTTTCAATATATTTTCAGCAATTCTAAAATTATAGAATTCATTACAAACGATATATGGTGGTACTGTGTCGCTATTATGTTCTGCACAGAAATGACAGGGTCTCAAGAGCCAGTTTCTTCTATTCTATTTCTTCTTCCGCTATATTCTATGGTTCTTATTTCTCTTAAAAGCCTTGCAATGGATTTCCACTTAACATACGAAGAGTATAACAAGTCATTTCCTATGCTGAATTCTTTATTCGCATCGTACAACTTACACCCTAATGCTTATTATCCTCAAATTATAATATTTTATCGCCTTTCGGATATTCTCATTTAATGCTGCGTGTTTAAAACATTTGAAATGTTGTCTACTACTCTCTAGTAATAAGTAAAACACTCGAAATGATGTTTAAATATCAAAGAATTTAAATCCAATTTTAACAACATTTGCACTTCATTTTCACATTTACTAAATTGAAGCACTGACAACGTTATTGTTATTCCAATATTTATGCTGCCAACAATTCCTTTAACTACTGTTTACTCAAATATCATGGAAAATGGAGAAAATTTTATCAAAATGTTTAGACAGCATCTTCAGTACAACACAATAAAGTCATGCCATATTTCGCATTGCGTCCGACACTCTGCAATGCAACTACTGCAAGTCTGTTGCAGTTGCAGCAACGATACCCCAGTCCCATGCCGTACAAATGCCGACAACATTTCTGGAAATGGAAGTGAAATGAAGAAGGAGTTTTGCAAATAATCAAATAAACAAAATGTTAAATGATATCCCGATGAATGGCATCAAGTGGCTTACTGGTTTGTGTCAGCCTCATCTTGGTATCTGCACTTCTCGTTCGCTGCTGTTGGTGGCATTCAAGTTTCCGCAAATAGGTTAGTGTGGTTGCTTCAAAAGAATGAACGATGCTCGAGACGTTGGATGATTCACACGCCAATTGCAATTACTTTCGGTCTCCGCCAACTAAGTATTGTTATTTGGTTAAACACAAAATACTGGATTTAGTTTCGCTTTTCCACAGAGAGGCAGGCATGTGAAGCTCCACATCATCATGTGCTGGTGGTTGCAGTCTGCAGTCGGGTCTGTAATATTTGAACTGCACAAGCCACAACAACGGTATCTTCTTCAAATCAGTGTGGTTTGTTTTGTCTTGGGTATTTGTTTTATGTTATTGCTGGGGATTATGCAGCAACAAATGATTCATCATAATACATATATAAGTTGTTGTTACCCTACATTCCACTGTATCGCGCTTTGTTACTTATGGTAATGTTGAATAACGATTTGGAACTTAAAGTTGGATGTATCAGCACGGGAATTATCTACTACTTGACTTTTTTGTTCACTTTCACTCGAAACAAGAATACGGTCAAAAATGTAACATCCAGTAGGATACCTTTAAAGCACCAAATGACTTTCAATGGAATTTGTTCCATGACTTAAATTGATTAACCGATGTCCGTCTATATGGCTACCAGGCTAATGGGCACAATATCCGTCGTAAGCCTATGCGAAACTATTTAAAAATTGACGCAGTCTAATGTTTGACCACAACGTAGCCGGGATTGTAAATGTCATATGTTGACCTACCACTTCTGCCAATATTCGCATAAGCTGACCGATTTTCGAAATTCAATCTTTCCTCTACAGTAGCCTGTACTTGTATTCACTGCATTGAACTTTAATTCTTTATCAAATTTGTAGATAAGGTGCGAAGGCGGTCCCAAAACAAGTCGACCTAACAAAGAAGACACAAAAAAATCTGGGACAATTTTCTTTCTTTTTAAACATAATCTCCTTTTAGCTCGATACACTTTTTCCAGTTTTATGCAATAGCTGCTATACTCTGTTCATAATAAGAACTGCCAAACTCCTTAAAATGGTCATCAACCACAGACTCCACCTCCTCATTATTGGCAAATCTTTTACCACTGCGTCATTTTTTCAATTTCGGAAATAGAAAATTGTCCAAGGGAGCCAAATCTGGCAAATAAGCTGCATGAAGAAAAACAAATCGAAATTTAATTAATTAATTTTAGCCTTCGCAATAGTGGATGTGTGAACTACAGCATTGTCTTTATGAAACAACACTTTCCTTTTTGCCAAATGCGCCCTTTTCTCCATAATTGCATCACCTAAACGCTGCTATAAATTAGCATAATATTCGCCGTTGATGGTTTTTCCTTTCTGAAGTCAATCAATAAAAATAAACCCATTCCTATCCCAAAAAAATAGACACCATGACCTTGCCTGCACATGTTTTCGCCTTCTTCGAGCCGTTTTCGCCTTCTTCGAACACGTTTCTCCCATTCCATTCCACTACTGCTCGTTTGTTTTAGGTGTGAAGTGGTGGAATCATGTGTCATCCATGATTATAAGTCGACGCGAAAATTCGGCTTTATTGCCGTGAAATGCCCGCCAAAAACTCTACTGAATCACCTTCATGATGCCGTTTTTGCTCTATGTATAGTTAGCGCGGCACCCATTTTGCACAAAGCTTTCTCATCTTCAAATATTCGGTCAATATACGATGTATGGCACTTTTTGAAATGTCTATAATTTCAGCTAGCTCAAGTACCTTCAGCCGAAGTACCTTAGCCGCGTCTGGCGTGGACCCCTCACTACTGCTGTGTTCGTCTTGGCAGCACGTACGACCTCGTTTAAACTCTGCTACCCAATATTTTACAGCCGTAAACGAAGGAGTCAACTCCCCCAGAGTTGCATCTACCTCGGCTTTGTTATTGATTGGACTGAGACCTATCAAATGGAAATATTGAATTACATAACGGTGACCGATTTTTTCCATGTTTACGAATTCACTGAGATCGTTTAATTTCGATGTCTCAAATAAAAATACTAAACTACGTGGCTTCTTGATATTTAAAACATATAATTTGAAATATTGCCACTTTTCACAAAAATACGTCTACTGGTACCATCTATACGTCAAGTCGGCTAGTTTTGGGACCACCTTCGAAGCCACGCTCATTCTAATACTTCTCATACAAATGACCAATTTTAGTTATATAAATATTCTTAGTTTCATGTCTTTTAAGCGGTTGTACTAAATTGAATCAAATTTAGCGCACATCATGCGTTTGATGAAATAAGTTTGGAGAATGCAAATGGAACTCATTACCGCACCCCTCCTGTTTTCTTTTATGCAAATTAAACGGTTTGTCGTCAATTATATTGCATTCTACAGCTTGGTAAAATCTGAAAAATCTACCGAATAGCTACATGACAACTCCCATATAAATTATCTAAGTTAACCTATACATGCCGAGATTCAGGTATTTCATTCGATTGCCCTAAGTTAAGTGTAATTTAGTACGAATTATGCAAAAGATAGACTTTGCGGATGAAAATAACTGAATTATTATCCGCAAAAATCAGTGGTCCCTAAGTTTTCAAGTGGTTTTCTGATCTCAAAACAGAGGACTTCAGAAACATAAGCGGATAAATCAGTACTGGCAGTTTTCGAGAGGAAAATACTCCGGAAAATATATGGGTCCATCATAGTTAACGGAGAGTATCGCCGTTCCATGAACAATGAGCTGTATGAGCTATATGCCGACATTGATGTAGTCAAATGCATTAATATACAGCGATTCCGTTGGCTGGGTCACTTTGTACGGATGGACCCAAACGTTCCAGCATGGAAATTTTTCGACTAAAAACTGGATGGACGGCGCAGAAGAGGACGACCAAAACTCCGTTGCAACGACCAGGCGTTTGAAATACTATCGAAACCTGGTGTGACGAATTGGAGGAGAAGCGCAGAAGGCACTTCCAGACTATGCAATGGCTTTTCCATAACCACTTCTAGGTTCTGCTAGCTTTATATGCGGCAATTTTGCATTTTGACGTAACCACCAAGTGAGAAATGAACTTCATCACTGAAGATCATTTTGTTCGATTGAAAGTCCACTTTTGAATCACGACTTTTGTAGTAAGCTTAAACTATTTGTACGCGTTCTTCGGTTTGTTAAAAGATCCATATTCGTAAATGGCAAACCATTCGATAAATAAACAACACTTCAGATTACATGTATTCAACAGCAGAACAGATCTACTTGCCAGACCGGCGCTTTTAAAACCACTAAATTGAAAAATTTTTTTTGAGTCACCAAGTATATAAATTTTAGCGATTTTTTTTATAATCATTTTTTTCTATGGATATGAATAAGAATGGGGATATGGGGAGTTTCTCATAATCAAAAATAGCTCTTCAATATAGGAGAACCAAACCATCCCCGGGTGCACATTAGACATTCCATATCAAAATTTTCTATAAAATGTCTTGAGAATATCTCTAATTGCTAAAATTGGCAGATATAATAACTTTGTAGTGAATTAAATTAGAATTTATCTCTTCGTGGTTCATTTAATTGTTAAATTTACCTCGATACTGTGGTCGAACCTGGCGCGAGAGTTAGTACACGCAACCATCGTTCGCGTGGTCACGGGTTTAACTCCCGATATTGCCACCCATCATTATTTTAACGGCGATCACCGGGATGTGTGTTTGACTTCGAGAAGTCAAATAATCGACAAGTCTTGTAAATGCTTCGATGTCACTTGTATTTGAATTCACGTCCTATTGCCCTGTGAGCCCGATTGATACCTTCTGAACTCTGAAAATATGACAATAACGAAAAAAAATATTTTAGTATAGCGCATTCCTCCTTCTTTTGTGGGATTTAATGGAAGACATTTATCAGCCATTCCAGAAGAAAGCAAAGTAACGGGTAATGATGCTTTTTCCATTTGCCTTCTTTTGAAAGTTCTTTGACATTCTATCTCTATGTAGAGAGAGTGAAATGTGTTGCAGTCGAAGATCGAATTACGATTATATGAAAACGCATTTATAGTAGCTACGCTACAAATCGCTTCAAATCGTTGCAATTATAACATGACTAAAATGTAAGCCATAGGATAATCTGAACTCGTGATTAAGTCACATATCAGTTTTAGTGACGTTTTCAATTTAGGGGTTCTTTTGATCGAATTTTTTGGTACATCATAATATCCTAATTTTCTATCGATATGTACCTGACAGTTTCACACTTTCAATAAAGATGCTGTCATCCATCCTAATGAAACTAATATTTTGCATCCTCTAAAGGCGATGTGAGCTCATATGCGTTCTTATTCCTAGACTCACTGAATGGGACCTACTCTTCAATGACGTTTGGGAACATCAGCTTAAAAAGCTCTTTCTAGAAATCTTGAGTGCTGTTCTGCACAGCGGGATGACAGATACTTGTTTTGGGGAACACATCTACGATCATTATTTTCTTCGGTGTTTTCATGATAAAATTTATTTAATCAGAAAATCCAAGCGTTTGCCATCATTTTCTACGGGCGTCGTATAATAGATAAGATATGTCTATTCCAGTCGCCGCCTAAGAAGAAGAAGAAGAAGGTCTACGACCATGCCCACGATAGTCTTGCGCACTAATCAATAAAGGCTGACGCCACCTATGTTCAGAAGGGTATGCGGTTGCATTGAAGTTGCCTAGCAGAAAAACACAAATTTGTATGGAAATTGGTAGTTTTTCTTAGTCTCGACCCCAGCTTAACATCTGCTGACTTGTTTGACTTTGTGACTCTCATGTATTATACTCTTATCGTTCAGCAATTTGATGTTTCTTGCTCTTAACATGATTCCTCCTAAGGTGTTCATTGATTTGATCACAAGAATTGAAATAAACTCATAATAGTAAAGATAAAAAATTGTGAAAAAATTGGGAAATAGAAATTGTTAGCGTTAGCTGTGCACATGTTTACATTAACATTTTGCGGATAAAACTGTAAATGTGTGAAGGGTTTATCGTTAAGGACATGGAAGTTTGCCGTCAATAGTAGGGCCTTTAAGCAAAAAAAAAAAAAACTTGTTAAATACTCTCATACTAAAATAATAATAGTAATACATGCTAATTTGGTTATGTTGCCAGAATTCATAGTCCCTAAACGAAAATCCATGACACTGATGATATTTCTTGTTTACTAACAATTTATATAATTTTCGTTTTCAACAATTTATAAATGTACTTATATTGACTTTTATACTTGTTGAGATAATCACCACCAACCAACCACAACTAACATAACCATCGTGGTGATCATCATCATGCTTCTCGTTGTCGGCATCGTCATCTCTAGCTATAATCATTGGAATTGCTTCATAACCAAGCATTAAGGCGAATGTTGTTTTTGGATTACTTTGTCTGACGGAGTGGTTGATTTCGCTGGGAGGAGGATGATACGAGTATTAGGTCTGTAGGTTGATTTCTGTGGAGTTTTGATTTCGTTACTACTACTACTACTACTACGTATTATATGCACATAACTATTTTGTGTTCAGTTAATGGCAAATGTTTGTATTATCCGACTTTATGGGGCACGAGTTTTATTTTATGTTCAATACAAGCTGCAGCAGCAACAACAACAACGACAACAGCGGAACAACTATATTGGACCCATCTTCGTGATTGGTAATCGTCGTGGAATAACTTGAGAATGTTTTCAATTGAATTATTGCAAATGAAACTCAAAACGTTGAATATAGTTTATGAATATGATGAAACTATTATGACTATGAGAACGAATTCTAAATATGGCAAAGATTATATAAATTTCAAATGCTGAGTAAGCCATAAATGTTTAGCAGAAACTTTATAAAGATAAGCGCATAGACGTAAATTTAAACAGCTGCTGAAACTGGACCTTATATATGCCCCATCATGCTGCCCATAGATTAGTGGACAAAGTACATTTCCGCCGTAAAGCAAGTAATCAAGGCTTCTTCTCTTGTATATAAAGAGTGTCCAAACAAGAACGCAAGATTTAAATTTGGCGCCATTCGAAGTGTCATAGTTAGTACGAGGTTAGTAAAAATGGAGTGCTACAACGCATTCTCATTGTGAAATTGTTTTATCAAAATGGTGAACGTTTTGCGGCTAAAGTTCGCAAATTGCGATCAATTTGGGGTCGCAATAATGCTTCAAAAGAGTCAACTGTAAAGAGATTAATGGATTAATTTGCCAAAACTTGGTCTGTTGGTGATGTAAAGACAACAACGCGCCTTCGACCAGATCGATCGGCCAAAAATGTCGCAGCTGTCGCACCGAACTCAGCAAATTGTTGTTTCCAAATCCACTATGCAGCGAATTTTGACGAAAGATTTGCATCTTCATGCATACAAAGTTCAATTGACTCAGGAACTGAAGCCAGCTGACCATGGACAGCGAAGGGATTTCGTTAATTTGGTATTGGAGAGACAACATGAAAATGCTGATTTTGCCGATAAAATCATCTTCATCTATTGGCTTCGTCAATAGGCAGAATTGTCGCATTTGGGTTGAGGGAAATCCTCGAGTGATTACGAGAAACAAATGCATCCTCAACGTGTCATTGTGTGGTGTTGATTTTGGGCTGGGGGAATTAATCGTGAAATGATAACTATTTTTTTCGTGCATAGAATTGAAGAAGTGAATGTGGGGGGCATGTGGTTTCAACAAAATGGCGCCACATGTCATACAGCCAGAGAAACAATTCAATTGCTGCATCAGTCATTTAAATCTTGATTTCTTATTGATACACCCCAACATATATATTGATTCTTTTAAGAATCTGACTCTTAAGGTGGCGCCATTATAATGTTTGTACCCATTGGCCAGGTTTTATTTCAATAAAAATCTATGGTAGCTTTGAAAATATATAATTTTTCCTGGAGTAAATTTATTCCGTTCCGTCATATATTGTTTTTAATAGACGGGTAAATGATAAAGCTGGTAAAAAGAAGTCCGTAAAATCCACACAAATTTACATTCAACATGGTCATGCGAGGACGTTTCCAAAACTAGCCAACCTAACAAAGGTTCAATAGAAAATAGCCTAGGGATTTAGATCTGGTGAATATTGTGCGTGATGATAATTCATTAAATTTGGTTACGGATGTTTGAACTGGAGCATTGTTTTTATGAAACAACACTTTACAATAAATTAGCATATCAAAATAATCAATAAAAAAAAGAAAAAATAGGCTGCAAATGGAACCATCTACCATTTTCTTGGACACGATTCTCCCATCCCAGTCTACTGCTTTGACTGTTTCTTTGTCTCAGGTGTGAAGTAATGGGAAAATTCGACTTTATTGCGGTGAAACATCACCAAACACTCTGCTGAAACATCTTGATGGCGCTGTTTATGCTCTATTGAAAGTAAGCGCGGCATCCATCCTGTGCACAGCTTTCTCATTTTAATTTTTGCGTCTAGCATTTTTCAGAATGAGTGTCAATTTAGCAAAACAGTTGACAGTAGCACAATTCGTGCGCCACCTTGTACATACAATTTGTTGGGCACCACGTGCTCACCTTGGGAGTGTTGCAAAAAATGAAAGGTTCTCTTGGTTTTTTGTATGTTCTAGACATTCCGTTTCGGTTTTGGGTTTTGAATAATGGAAATTCGCAATAGTAATAGTTTGAAATTATAAGTTTACATTCGATTTAATTTAGTTGTACTTAGTAGTAGAACTTAACTTAATATTTACCTATAAATTTAGATAACTAGTTTGTAATTAATTCAATTAGCTCAAATATATATAAATATATAAAATATAAATATATAAAATTGGCCTATCACGTCTTGTTCAATTTTTATCGCATGCTGGCAATACTGTAAAACAGTCAATACTGACACTACAATTTCACAATTATTAATTTGACAGAAGCCCACATTCATTCTAATCTTCATAATAGTGGCGTTTAAGCATGTCAGGGAGATCCTTTGTGTATGGTAAATATTTAGTTGGAAAAAAGGAGATATTCAATATCAGAATCAAGGAGGTTTCACAAAAAGAACTGAGTATTCGCCAGGAAAACAAAACATTTCAAATAAACCACTAATTGATCCAAATGACGTTTTTCTTCCGTTGCTGCACATAAAACTGGTAAAAAGGTTCCGGACAAAGATGGTGCAGCGTTCAAATATTTGTTAGCAGTTTTTCCTAAAATTTCATATGCTAAAATCAAAGAAGGCATATTTGTTGGCCCTCACATCAGGAATTATGACAATTTTTAACAATAATTATTTTAGAAAGAATGGTGAACAGTTTTCTAGGAAACAATAAGAGGGAAAACTACAGACTACCGTCACTTAAAATGGATTTTCTATATTCGCATCTAGATTTTTTTTCACAAGACCTAGGTGCGATAAGCGACGAACAACGGGGAGCGTGCTCACCAAGATTTAATAGGAGACTATTGCTGGACTCTAATACAGGGTGTCCGTCGGGAAGGTATACTACTTTGTTTGTTTATAATTTTTGATTAATTGAAAGAGAATGGATCTTATGCTGATAAATGTTTTATTTCATGTCGACAATTATGTATGGAATGCAATATCAGATAAATGTCCGCCTTTGTTAGCCTCACAAATGCCTAACACATTTCAACACATTTCACGCGGTATTTCATTAATTTCATCACGAATATTTTGTTTGAGTTACTCAAGCGTTTCTGGTTTGTTTGCGTAAACATTGCACTTCAGATAGCCCCACAAAAAGAAGGCCGGTGCAGTCAAATCAGGCGACCGTGGAGGCCAATCAACATCACAATTTCTTGAAATAACTTGTTGTGGAAAGCGATCTTGCAGTAATTCTTTTGAAATCCTGGTTGTATGCGATGTGGCACCGTCTTGTTGACACCACATGTTAATGAAACCCAAAGCATCCATATCGCTCCCCATTGACAGTTATCGTTACGCCGTTATGATTTTTTCATGAAAATCGGGTTTGTCATGGGCATATACCATTGGCATATGTACGGTGGCGTAAATGGTCTTGCGGAAGAAGCTCTTGTTTCTACTAAATCTTAAATGGAAAGAAATGCAAATCTTTGTGCAAAATTGTGGCCAAAATTGTTTGTTGAAGTCCAAGCTCCTGAGCACGGCGCCGAATTGAGGTTGATGGATTGTTTTGAACACTTTCTTGAGCAGCAGCAATATTTTTAGCCGATCCTGCAGTACGTTGTGGTCCATGATTGGTCCTATCAGTTACAGACCCTCTTTCTTCGAAATCATTCTCTACACGATAAATACAGCGTCTTGTTGGCATGTTGTTGCTCCCAAAAATTTCACGTAACTTTCTCATCGCCACAGTAACCGATGATTCATTTTGACAAAATGTTTTAACGATTAAAACACGTTGGTTTATCGAATATTTTTCCATAATAAATTTTCCACGTCTCTACTTCATGACTGAAAAATATAAACTGTCAAGACTAATGTTTACCAAAATGGCGGTAAAACAAAGTAGTATATCTTCCTGATGGAAGGTATGTACATGCAACCGAAATTACGGATTCGAATTCAGCCCACCAATTTACGCTAGGAAAGATGTTTGGTTGCTCCAGTCCAAAACCTTCTTGGCTATTGCTATTAATCGACGGTTTTTTGATCACCAAATATCGGATATGTTGATCGTGACTTTCTTTGTTGGGGATTGATAGCCGCTCGTCGTCTTAAACACGTTTTCGGCCTTCTTCGAAATACTTGTAAACCTTTCTTTCCTACGAAGTCGGTGCGCCCAACCTATTCGTTCGAATTGCCACCATTATCAGAAACATCCCTGGTTGTTAATCGACGGTTTTAGAACACCAAAACTCGGATATGTTGGTCGTGACTTGATAGTCGCTCAGGCGCTCATCATCTTAAACTTGTTTTCGGACTTCTTTAAAATATTTGTGAATCTTTCTATCCGTTTGAGTTGCCAACATTATCAGCAAGATCAGTAATTGTTGTTAATCAACTGTTTTTGAACACCAAAAAAAGGGAACATCAATCTTCATCGATGAAAGTCACGACCCTCGAATATGTTGTCAATATTATTAGCAAGATCCCGAATTGTTAATCAACGGTTTTTGAACGCCAAAAACAGGGAGCTTCAATCTTTACCGAAAAAAATCACGTCCCTCGAATATGTTGCTCGTGACTTTTATCGATGAAGATTGATGTTCCCTTTTTTGGTGTTCAAAAACTTTTGATTAACATTTAGGGATCTTGCTGACAGTGTTGGCAACTTAAATGGATAGGTTTGGCGCAGATTGATGTTTCCTCAGACAGTCGTCGTCTTCCACGCGTTCGCGGGCTTCTTTAAAATACTTATGTATGCTATTGGTAAATCTTTCTATCTAACGAAGTCTGTATGCCTTCTGCCCCCTCATACTCTTGCACTAACGCAAAAGGTCATTTGGTGAAAATACATGAAATTTCCAAGTCGTTAATGTTTCTATTTTGTCTTCAAAAACCAACACCAAATTGCATATTTTATGAACGGTTATTTAAATTTTTTAGCACATGACAGTTCTTGCCCTACTGAAACACATTAAATGATTATACAGGGTAGCGCAATAGAACGTGCATATTTAAAAAATAGATTAAAAAATAAATACAAAAGGTATGGTTAAAATAAATCTAAGGCATTGTAGAGTAATAAATGGAGTTTATTTTTTAAAAATAACATCATCTAAATGGTGACCCTCTCTACGACGGCACTCCTCTAACCGCAAACGAAAATTATTGAAAACTTTCTTCAGTAATACTGGTGTAATGGCTGCCATTTCACCACGGATATTCTCCTTGGGCTGAACGATGTTTCTTGGATTATTACTGTAGACTTTGTGTTTGGGATACCTCCCCACAAAAAAAAGTCAAGAGGCGTCAAGTCTGGACTACGTGGGGGCCATGGGATATCACCTCTTTTCGAAATCAGTCTGTCAGGGAACATCTGCTTCACAACCGCCATGGAGTCATTTGATGTGTGACAGGTAGCTCCTCTTGTTGGAACCAAGTTCTGGAATTCACTATTCTTGAACTTTCAATTTCTGGAGCCAAAAATCCGTCCAACATCTCAACATAGCGTTCCGTATTAACCATGACGTTTTGGCCCCGCGCATTTTCGAAGAAAAAAGGACCAATTATTCCTCTGCCAGAGATTGCTGCCCATACTGTCACTTTAGGACTATGCAATGGTTTCTGGTGTTTGATTTTGGGATTTTCACTGTTCCAGTAATGACAATTTTGACGGTTTACGAACCCATTCATAAGGAAATGAGCCTTGTCGGAGAAAAGGATATTGTCAAAATTGGAAAATCGATTAAGCATTTCATTAGCAAATGCGAGCCTTGCTATGAAGTCAGACTCTTTCAATGTTCCAATGTTGAAATTCGTTGCAAACTTCATCGCGATAATTGTAGGACAGACTATCTCTTGCGAGTCGACATTTGTGGATTTCCTCGTACTGACTCCATAACTCTCTCAACATTGTCTTCGGTCCTAGATGTTCTTGGGCGACCATTTGCTTGTGGTTTAAATGTTGAACCGGTCTCTTCAAAACGCTTTACCCATATTTTAATTAAATTAGCACTCGGAGCTTCACTAATTCCCCGTAGTCCATATTCAGCACAATATAGTCGCCTAGTAGCAATATATGAACGAGAGTTCTCGTAAAATGCGCGCACGCAAAATGCGCGACGCTTCCCGTCGAAGTGATTCATAGCGACTAAAACTCCATGAGCCCGCCAACCCAACGATGTAGGCGCCCCCCCGCCCGCACCTTTTCTACCCCGAAAAAAAAAAATGATGCAATATGCACGTTCTATTGCGCCACCCTGTAGTAAATGTTAAAAATGTATCAATAGCATTATAGCACCATCCTAAATTGCCCGAAACGATATTCAAAAGTTGAACTGACATAATATTCTTACAAGTCCCCCTCCACATTTATGTTCTCTATGATCTGTTATCGTCGTTGTGTACTGGAATCATGTCGAAATATTTTGATGGGCCATTGTCCTCAATGTCTAGAGTATTGAAAAGCCCATGTTGTTGTGTTTCCCTTTGTCTATGGGACCGTTTCGAAAGAGAGGAGGCCATTGGACACAGTCTCATTGTTTTCCTCGATATTCATTAAATTATTTTGCATTTGAGCATTTTGTTAAACCATAAAGAATCGTTTAAATTGTGTACATTCATAGATTGTTTTGTTGTGATTCGCAGTTCTTGTTGCCAATTTATGTAACATGCAATAGAATGTATGTACTCGTATGTATGTATGTATGATTATATATGTAATTTTGTTGGGGTTTCATCATGAGCTACTAGTAATCACCATAATAACGATGATGATGATGTTGATGAAGGCGATGATAATGACGATGATTATAATTCCTTCTAGGGGCTCAGTATTGAAGCCTACTGACCGTAAGCATACAAAGAGGTCTAGACGATATGCAGACACTTTTGGTAACCGTCATATCGACAGGGAAGTAGTTTTTCTACCTACTACTATGCATGTTTGGATTATGCTTCCACCAAATGGTGGTTGGTAGTCATTCTATAGCCACCATATCGGCGATGAGTTTTGGATATTCTTTGGCAGCGGACTTAAAGATTTACATGGATGAAATGAGGGGCAGAGAGAGAGAGAGAGAGAGGGAGACACACGCATGGACGGACACCTGGTCGGATGTTGAAACAAACAACATGTTGTTAACATTATTATTATTATATTTTTTTTTTTTATTATTTTTCTTTTGGTTTGCTTAGTTTTTATTCTTCTATAACCAAATATAAAAGTATAGCCATAGCATGTAAATTATATGTATAAATAAATTGCGGTACAGCGCATAATTGGTTTGTGGGTGAAATATGTGACCCATTGTTATTATGATGTAATTTAATAAATAAAGTAAGTAAGTAATTTAATAAATGTGCAACAACAAATATATTGCTTTTGATAAATACATTTTTATAAACATCAACACTGGGATAAGGAGAATATTGAGGATTGTCATTCCCTTTGTGACAGATAGAAATATTCATGATCCATCCCATAAAGTACATGCCCCTTTATCCGCATATTGGTTTAAAGTACTTAGAGAACGTACCCCAGACCTAGGAGGCTGACATTTACATAAAAATACTTTAAAGATTACTTAAGTTTTAAAATAAACAAAATAGATCAAGTAATAGCTAACTTGTCCATAGAAGAAATCAGGGATATTTATGAAAATTTAGTTTCGTTTCAGTTTTAATATTCTAAACTTAGAATGTTATTTCTAATTCATATTCTAAACATTAACTCACTTCATACATTCATTTGTTCCTTACCTGAAACGAAATTAGAAATTGACATTGATTCGCCCTCTCTATCGAAACATAATGAAACATATATTTTGACTCTCAAACCTGAAACGAAAATATAATTTTATGCAGTTTCGTTTCATTTAGTCTGAATCAAAAGTGAAGCAAATAGGTATGTTCCAGATTCTACTTTGAAGTAAAAGTAGTTTGTAATCACTTCAATTCGAGACTTGGGTGTTCTGGATTTTACTTTTTACTTTTCATTTCTGTTTTGTTTTCGAACATCAAATCGTAGAGAATTGCATTGTTCTAGACACTGATTTTAGGCAAAAAGAAGTGGTTTAAAAATACTTTGAAATTTTATTGTGAAACAAAAATTTTTGCAAATAAACATGTAAGTATAATAAATAAAAGTGGTCAGATTCCTTTGGTTGAATAAAAATTTCCCTTGTTTGAAGGAGAAAACACAAGAATACAACGCAGGATGCTATAATGCTACGTTTTATGCAAAACAATCCAGACCTGGAAAAAGGGGACCATGTAAAATTGGAAGAATTGTGGGATCTTTTTGCGGCTTAGTAATTTCCACGTGAGTTCCATCAGTGCATCCTACTACACCGGGAATACCAAATTTTTGCATGAAGTGGCGCATAGACAAATTTTGTTCATCAACTGCCAATTCCAGTTTAATCCACCCTGGACAAATATATTTTTCTAGAACAATAAGCACTCGATTTAAAATTTTGCAGGTGGTGCTCCGTGCTAAGGCCACATTAGTGTCTTTTCCGACCCCTCGTTAAAATCCTCCTTCTGCTAAAAATCTTAATGTGGCAGTAAGCTGTAGTTCTGCCGGAATGGATGACCTGGGCAGTCTCAATTTTATGCAATGTAAAATGTTACGAAATGCATCTTTGTTGATGCGATAATTTTGTAAAAATCTAATAGTTTTTATAAAAAGTATATTGAATGTACTTAAGTACATACATGTGTGTACTTAGGTAGTGTCGCCCACATCCAGAGGATTTGAGTGATCTCGCAAAATTCGCCTTTGTAATTTTGTTTGCGTATTCATTGATTTGGTATACAGTGGACACTAACACCAACCGCATTCATTATTTATTTATCCTTTATTTATTTATTTGTCCTTATTATTTATTTATCCTTTCATTTTATGCACAAAAAATCACAAATAGTAGTTTTAATAACTAAATTTTATTTTCAAGTCAATATCAGCTGTTTACAACTTCTGTTTTCGAACTTCATTTCATATGAGAAAATGAAACAACAAACCACTTCATTTTCAGAACATCCAAAACGTTAACTTTTCAAATCGTATTTTACTTTAATTCCACTACTTTTTTGGAACATACCTGAAAGTGTAATTTATGTTTCTCTCAGAACGAAAGACCTGACACCAAACTGCCAGAGATAAAATTGTTTGAAATAATTTATTTTCTGAATTTACGATACCAGGCTCTCAAAAATATTAACAGCTACTTAAAAATTTTGTGTGTTTTATTATAAACTGAATCAGGATTAAAATTGTTTCTAATTTCGTTTCGGTTGTAAGAATCAAACTCAAAAATGTTAGTGATTTTGTTTTGGATGTATAAAACAGAAATAGAATTCGATATAATTTTGATGTAGAATCAGAGTAAACACTGCATATTTTTGATTTATATTCGAGTAATAGAGACAAATCAAAATTGTTTTCGAATTTAACTACGTTTAGGTGACGGTCTCTGAAAGGAATAAATTTGAAATTTTTCAGAATTTTTTTTTGATAATTTAAATACAATCCAAGATTATCCATGTACTTTTACGTAACTACTGTATATGGAGGCTTGTTTATTAAAAAATGTTAAAAAAATTAAACATTTTTATTGGAGAAATGGGAATGGTTACACAAATCTATGCCGATGTAAGTGCTCGTATGGCTGACCGCCCATTTTCTCTATGTTTCTTGAAGCAACGACAGAAGTCTCACGGTTTGAGCTACGGAGCTGAAATTTGGCATAAAAGTATCTCACATTTATGGACCGCCTATATTCGAAATTAGTTAACATCTATCCAGCTGGAAAATTTTTGCCTATGTAAAGATAGAATGACGTTACAAATTAATTAAAGCGTTAATTAAAAGGAATACACAGCGGTATTGCCAGTATATTGGCAAAATCCATCCAACGAATATAGTTTTTTAAAGAATTGCCTGAATTTTGGGTATGGTTATTGAGAAACTACACACTACACACACTACTACATAATACTACTAAATATTACATATTCTCATCGGAAAATGGTCTAATGTTATCTATATAGTAAGAAAAGAGCCTGTTTATAACAAGCTGTCCTATCGGGCGATGGGTAGCTACAACGGTTAATACTCTATAAGTCATAGTTCAAAGAAGTTTGTGTATTAGATATAAATAAACTTGCTCACACAAGAATGAAATGAAGCTTTGGAAAAATGAGCATTTTTAGTGTTTTTGAAACAACCGTATTGATCAATTGAAATCTATATTTTATGGTATTGCACCGATGCTGCACAAATACGGCGACAAATTGGCCGATTTTCCGTAATTCAATTTCCACCCTATAACTCCTCGTTTATAATCTTCATTTTTTATTTCATTATTCCTGGTAACATTTATAAAAAAATCGATCGATTATTCCCACCCCTTCTGGCAACTACCATACAAATAACCGATTTAACTCATATCTTTCTGGCTTCATATCTTCCAATCGGTTGTTGGGCGATTGTCGACGTAGTGGCGGGTCGTCGCATCCATTCTACCAGCTCCATTGGAATGTACCGATTTTTCGAAATTCAATCGATTCTCTGTGATTTCTATTTAGACAGCTGCAGTAGTCTACGGTTTTTTCCATTACATTGTTTTAACATTCTATTTACATATGGAGGAAAAATTAATCAATTAACCACGCCCTTATATGTATATATTCACTCATTATATATATATTCATATATATATATATATATTTATATATTCTTACCTCCTACAAATCGGTTATATATAATATGCACCACATATTCTTATCTCCGTATCTTTCAATCGGTTGTACCAAATTCGATCAAATTAACCACTCGAACGAAAATGGGTGTCGTTGCAACCCACCTTCTGGTACTTTCCACGAAAATTGTTCGATTTATCAAAATTTGATTTTCCACTGTAATCCCTAATTCGAAGTTTACAGTTATTTAAATTTTCGTCACTTATATTGCATTAAAAAGATCAACGGGATAGCTACGTCCTTTCCCACAAATCGGTTATATATAATATAACTCATATATTTTTACCTCTATATCTTCCAATCGGTTGTACTAAATTCGATCAAGTTTGCAGCTCGAACAAATATAGGCGACGTTGCCACCCCCTTTCTGATAGCTCCCATGAAAATTGTTCGATTTATTGAAATTTGATTTTCCCTAATTCGAAGTTTACTCAAATTCTCGTCACTTATATTGCATTATATGGTCGTGTCCTTTCTGGTACCTCCCATACAAATTAACTAATTTATATTCCTGGATGTGTGTCTTTCGTTTAATTGAACTATATTCAGTATAACTGAGATCGCATCAGATATTTAGTACTGCAAATGAAAATAAATTGTTCTGCCACACCCCTTAGGGTACCCCACATGCAAATTGGCCGATTTACCAAAAAGCGATTCTTCTACATTTCCCAAAAAATTGTGTATTGGAGACCTTACGTTAGGAGTATCAACACTCTGGAGATCCAAATCGTTATCGGTTAGCCCTTGAAAAAGAGTACATGTGTCGAGCTTGGGAAAATGCGTGATTTAGAATAAATTTTCTTAAAGTTTCACCTCTGACTTTTTTAGCCGATTTTATTGCAAATAAAAGTCCGAATTATTTTGGAAAACATGTTTTCGGAAGAAAACACAATTTCACGTAAGCTGTAGAAGAAACTATTTCAATAACTCCCGTGTGTTAATAATGATTGTAATCGTAATTTAAAATTTGTGAAAAGTTGAGTTTTTGGTAATAATTCTGGCAATATAAGATGTATGAAGTATTGGAGTGCTTATATTCAGAGAATCAACTCTGCAGCCATAACCAAAGACGCACAGTGGGTATCCAAATCGTCTCTCGTTAGGCCCTGAAAAAGTCTTCGAAAAACATGCGTAAATGTGTCGTTGCGTTAGCGGGCTCATGGAGTTTTAGTCGCTATGAATCACTTCGACGGGAAGCTTCGCACACTTTGCGTGCGCGAATTTTACGAGAACTCTCGTTCATATAGTGCTACTAGGCGACTATATTGTGCTGAATGTGGACTACGGCGAATTAGTGAAGCTCCAAGTGCTAATTTAATTAAAATATGGGTAAAACGTTTTGAAGAGGCCGGTTCAACATTTAAACCACAAGCAAATGGTCGCTCAAGAACATCTAGGACCGAAGACAATGTTGAGAGAGTTATGGAGTCAGTACGAGGAAATCCACAAATGTCGACTCGCAAGAGATCGTCTGTCTTGCAATTATCGCGACGAAGTTTGCAACCAATTTTAACATTGGATCTTAAACTGCATCCATATAAGCTGCAATTAACACAAGAATTGAAAGAGTCTGACTTCATAGCAAGGCTCGCATTTGCTAATGAAATGCTTAATCAATTTTCCAATTTTGACAATATCCTTTTCTCTGACGAGGCTCATTTCCTTATGAATGGGTTCGCAAACCGTCAAAATTGTCGTTACTGTAACAGTGAAAATCCCAAAATCAAACACCAGAAACCATTGCATAGTCCTAAAGTGACAGTATGGGCAGCAATCTCTGGCAGAGGAATAATTCGTCCTTTTTTCTTGGAAAATGCGCGGGGCCAAAACGTCACGGTTAATACGGAACGCTATGTTGAGATGTTGGACGGATTTTTGGCTCCAGAAATTGAAAGTTCAAGAATGATGAATTGCAGAACTTGGTTCCAACGAGATGGAGCTACCTGTCACGCATCAAATGACTCCATGGCGGTGGTGAAGCAGATGTTCCCTGGCAGACTGATTTCGAAAAGAGGTGATATCCCATGGCCCCCACGTAGCCCAGACTTGACGCCTCTTGACTTTTTTTGTGGGGATACCTCAAACACAAAGTCTACATTAATAATCCAAGAAACATCGTTCAGCTCAAGGAGAATATCTGTGGTGAAATGGCAGCCATTACACCAGTATTACTGAAAAAAGTTTTCAATAAATTTGGTTTGCGGTTAGAGGAGTGCCGTCGTAGAGAGGGTCACCATTTAGATGATGTTATTTTTAAAAAATAATCTCCATTTATTACTCTACAATGCCTTAGATTTATTTTAACCATACCTTTTGTGTTTATTTTTTAATCTATTTTTTAAATATGCACGTTCTATTGCGCCACCCTGTAGAATACATTTTCTTAAATTTTTGTCTCTTTTTAGCAAATTTTATAGCAAAAAAAGTTGGAATTTATTTCGGAAAAAAAATTTTTCGGAAGGAAACAAAATTTCATTTCAATTTCAGAAACCGAATCAGTAACTTTTGTATGTTAATAATGGGTGTAATCGGAATTTAAAGTATGTGAATAATAGAGTTTTCGACAATATTTCTGGGAATAATCTTGTTTTATACGTTAGTCAATTTTGCATCAAAGCAAAAAGACATTCGGTAAAGGTGACGTCAGATGGTACGTCAGTTCACCTGACTGAAATTTCTGTACTAGCTTTTCCATACAATTAATTGTTACCCTAATATACATAATAAAATGCTAAACTATTAATACTCAAAATATGAATATTAAAGAAAATCAAATTGCTGTTTTGTTCAGAAACTGAACAAAAACTAATTCCACAATGTCCCAGCTTAATATCACTTAAGAATTTGTTGAAAAATTCAAAAATTTGTTGAAAAATCACTTACTGCAGAATGTTGAAGGAATTCTAATTTAAACTTTTGTTTGTATATTAAATTTGAATTAATTTTAAAAATTTTTAATAATTTTTTTTTCTGTAACATAATTATAAAAGATATTGAATTTTACTGCCAACTTGCCTCTATAATGTCTATTTTAGACGCTAGGGCGTAACTTCTTAAAACTTATATTAATATATATATTATTATTCTACAGTATTGTACAGTTTAATAATAAAAATTTGTTATTGTTAAAAAAAAAAAAAAAAAAATTAAACAGATGAAAGTGTTAAACATAAAAGTGCTTTCAGTAAACTTAATAGGAGTGAAGATAATTATTACCCCAGACATAGAACGGTTTCCAAATTGACGACATCAATCATGTTCCACAATCTGAGTATCGTAACTATCCCCACAATTTCTGATATCCTTCAATAAATTGTCGCATTTATATTACATTAATTATCTACTTATGCTCATGTGTTGCAGTATAATCATTTGCATAAAATTGCTAACATGAAAATTATAAATCTGGAAGCAAACATTTAACTACCAATATCGATATTCAAATGAATTCTAGAATAAGTAAAATTTTTTCTATTTAGAAAAATTTCTTACTGTGGAATATCGGTCAGTAGAAGCTTCTATAATTGAATTCTATAATTTGAATTGAATTCTATAATTCTATAATTTGAATGACCGAATGTTAGGGTGACAAACAGACACATTCGACTTGCTAATTGTCGTCATTATAATAACCAACCGTTATCAGTTGTTACACTGACCAATGTTAAACACAATAATTGTCATCATTCGTGTAATTCGAACTTCAATTTTTATTTTTTTTTTCATTTTCTACCAATTTTGAATGGAAACACGACTCTTCTAGCACTGTCAGATTGTTCTTGTAGTCATTGACTACAATTCTTATGTCTTCCTGATGCAGCAGTAATAAAACTGAAATGTTCATTGTGAACACTTCTCAATACTACGAATTAGAATTGTGAATATTCACAGAAATAAAATTCCATTCACTTTTGCCATTGCGGTTTTCAATTGTTTATTGGGGAACTTTTGTAATCATTTCGTTTGGTTTCTTTTTTTTCAGCAACAACGAAAAATTCATTGAAACATTTCGCAAACGTATCTGAGTATACCAATGAGCATTCAGCATCAATTTTTTTTATCAATAAGATTCGTTTTTTTTTGGTTGTCAGTATTTATATGAACATTGATCACGCTAAACTCGTGTTAATGCATAAATTTGGAATTAATTTCTAACTTCAGATGTGGCATGAGAAGATTACATTTCGTCTACGTAGTTTTGGAGTACATCCACGAATGTCGGCGGCAACTGAGTGAGCATGCGCGGACTTAGTATTGGCTTCGACATTCACAGATATGGAAGTGGTGGCGTTTTGAATTAAATATTTGCCATTTTTGTTGTGTGTTTAACATTTCGCAAACAAATATATTTAATTTTTGTAAGATTAAGTTTTATCTAGTCAGGCGATGGATGATATTCATAACGACGATATCGTAAACGTTTTGACGCATCTTATCAACTGATGTCACATCTCATAACTTGGTAATGGTCGTTGTAATATGAGAGAAAACATTTTATTTTAGTGAAGAAAGAATCGTTTGTGTTGTCATGTGGCCAACTCTAGCGCGTGACACAAGGGTTCGATGCAGTGATTGACAAAACTAACTGACTTGGCGTATAGATGATGCCAGTAGTCTGAAAAAATTTATGTTGGTGAGAAGTGACAACCTTATAATTCAATATTTCCATTTAAAGCTAGATTCTATTCTGGGAGAGTCTGCTCCTTTGTTTACAACTGTAAAATATTGGGTAGCAGAGTTTAAACGAGGCCGTACGAGCGTCAAGACGAACACCGGGCTCGCCAGGCACGGTTAAGAAAATCCACAGAAGATAGATTCTACTCTGGGAGAGTCTACTCCTTTGTTTACAACTATAAAATATTGTGTAGCAGAGTTTAAACGAGGCCGTACGAGCGTCAAGACGAACAGCAGGCACGGTTAAGAATGGTATTCCACAGAATGGCATTGAATGGTCGTTGGCTGAAGGTGTGTGAGCTAGCTGAAATGATAGGCAGTTCAAAAACTACCATACATCGTATATTGACAGAAGATTTGAAGATGAGAAAGCTGTGCGCAAGATGGGCGTCGCGCTTGCTTTCAATAGAGCAAAACAGCGTAGTGAAGATGTTTCAGTAGAGTGTTTGCTGATATTTCGATGTTTACATCGACATATAATCGTTGATGAGACATATATCCACCACCTCGCACTTGAGACAAAGGAACAGTCAACTGGAGTGGGAGAATCGTGTCCAAAGACGGCAAAGACGGTTCCATCTGTAGGAAAGGTCATGGCGTCTGTTTTTTGGGATGCGCATGGGAATATTTTTATTGATTATATTCAGAAAGGAAAAAAAATCAACGGCGAATATTATGCTAAGTTATTGCAAGGTTTAAGTGATGAAATTTTGGAAAAAAACCGTATTTGGTGAAAAAGAAACTGTTGTTTCCTCAAGACTCATCCACTATTGCGATGACCAAAATTATTGAATTAAAGTTTGAATTGCTTCTTCACGCACATTATTAGCCGGATTTAGTTCCCTCGAACTATTTTCCATTTCTAAACTTGAAAAAATTGCTCGGGGGTAAAAGAATTTTGCCAACCATGAAGAGGTGAAGTCTGCGATTAATGACTACTTTAAATAGTTTGACATTTCTTACTGTAATCAGGGTATAGAACCTGTTGAATATCGCTAGAAAAAAAAAAAAAGAATTTTGCAAACCATGAAGAGGTGGAGTCTGCGATTAATGACTATTTTAAAGAGTTTGGCATTTCTTACTGTAATCAGGGTATAGAGCTAAAAGGAGATTAATAAAAAAACATTTTTCCCAAATTTTTTGTGTTTTCTTTGTCAGATCGGTCCTCGTATATATATATGCCATGGTATAGGGTACAATATCATCGAAAATTAGCACAAGGTAAGACTGGGTTTTATTAAAAAAAAAAAAAATTTTGTTTATTCGTCCGTAGATTTGGACGAATAAACAATTTTTTTTTCACCACCTTTAAAGAATTCCTCTCTGGACACAAAATACCAACATTTCGGTAATCCTTTTAGCATGCTAAATGGTCATCTTCGAGTATGATCTTCAGACAGCGCTACGATTCATGTTGAATCCCTTCAACCAATTCAGAACGTTACTGAAGGGGCAGCTGTTTGGATTCCGGAATATGGAGTAATATTAGTTGAATTTTTGCCCAAAAACTCATAAAGTACGAATGTAGTGTAAGATTACGCATAATTGTCTTGAAAATACGAAAAGCTGCCCGTTTTTAAATCTGGCGACTTTCTCCGAAGAGATTCACACAGTTGACACATAACGCTTTCTTTTTTTTTTTAACATTTTCTTTTTTTTTGTTTTGAGCGACTTTGCTGCGATCTTTTTAGTTTTGATTCTGCTTTGGCACAATAGTCGGCCTATTGGTCGACTGTCGCAGGTCATAAGAATCTTTCGTAATAACGCTTTTTACAATACGTTGGTAACCAGAAAACAGATCTTCATAGATGTGAACACGCCGTCGCCTTTTTCGAAAGAGTTGGGTGCTTCTGATACCAATTGAGATTTGACGCGCCTGAGGCCCACAGCATCTCTTAAAATGGATTGGACAGGTCCGTTTGAAATGTCATTGGCAACATTTTTGAATACCAGATCCCTAACTTTTACCCATAGAAGTTTATAGTCATCAGTTGCGTTCTTCGTCTTTAATTTGTCTTTCTTTGATTAATTTATGCCATTTGTAAAAATCTATTTCTGACAATGTCTGTATTCTAGAGGACTTTTGTTTCCGCAGCAGAAAGTCCATTTCGCAAATAAAACTTAATGCATCGGCTTTGCATTGAAAAATCGTCGAAACCACTTTTTAGGCCACATAAAAACACGAGTAGCTCAAACCGTAATGACATCTATGATGTGAAATTTTGCGCACGTGCCTGCCACGGTAATTATAAAAATATTTTTGATATTCGGTATACCCGCCTAATTTAAACTATACACAGAGTGGCGCACCAATTGCATTACAATAAGAAATTCAAATAATTTTTTTTAAATGTGTTTCTTTTATTTATTTCTGATTGTGTAGAAAATTCAAATTTATTTCATAATTAATTGGTTTTGAAAATGATGGACCGTAAATGACATCCATGCTCATTCACGCATATGCGACAGAAAATTATCAGAAAATTGTTCATTGCGGAATCGCTCCAATTATTGTTTAATGGACTACTTCAATTCAGTCAAATTTCTTGGGTTCGTTCTGTACACCTCTTGTTTGACATAACCCCGTAAAAAAGTCTGGTGCCGTTAGGTCAGAAGACCTTGGGAGCCAGTGGAAAGTGAAGTTTCTGGATATTAATTTGTTAGGAAATTTTCGTTGGAGCTGCGCCATAACCCTTCTGGCTATGTGTGCAGTTGTTCCATCTTGCTGAAACAAAATACTTTTTAAAACGGATAAGTCTTCGGCGCAGTTCTGGGTAAGAAAACTCCTTCAACATCTTTAAGTAACGATTCCCATTGACAGTTGACGATACCGCGATTTGTGCGCCACCCGTACATATTTGATATTGATAATGGCCGATATTGGTCTATGTGTTGAAATAGCCCCTATACTAACGGACCGTCCACGCTTAATTTTATCGCTTATGTAAATATCAGATTTCAATGTGCGTGAAGATATATTCGGAATCTAACTAGCAAAGCCAAAACCAACTGTATTTGCCGAACTCTGTTATTGAGTTAACAGAGCTTTGTTAACGCATTAATTTTAGGGATTATAAATAAAAGTAAGATTTTTTCACGAAATGGGGTAATATATTTTAATCAAAACGCCAATAATGGGAGAAAATAGTTCAGCTTACAGTCTGTAACAGTAACAGTAACTTCGTTGTTTCACACTTGTTTTACATAGAGAAGGTGGATGCTTACAGTCTGAAGTATTTTCTTCCATTATTGGCGTTTTGATTAAAATATATTACCCCACTTCGTGAAAGAATTTTACTTTTATTTTGTAATCCCCAAAATTAATGCGTTAACAGAGCTCTGTTAACTCAATAACAGAGGCCAGCAAATACAGTTGCTTTTTGGCTTTGCTAATCAGATTCCGAATCTATCTTCACGCACATCAGATTTCGTTAGAATTTGCTTATATTTAGCCGTATAGGGAATGCATCTCTTTGAGGAAGCGGCAGATCCCCCGTTGCTTGCATAATCCTCGTAAAAATGAAACCTACAAGGCATCCAAAAATCACAGTTTTCTTTGGAATTTGAAAGTATTCGGTACATCTGGTTTGGTTATGTTGCTGACAATTTGATATGCCATAAAATCCCTACTGGAAATGATAGCTTCAAATGTAATTTTAATTTGTTTGCTCTAATGCTGATTACTACAATAAACTCGTACAATTTACAGCAATGTTTATGGTAGAATTAATCATTTTAGTGGCTTTAGAGACTTTATTTGTAGACTTCTATCCCCCTTCGCAACACCCATATATATGTATAAGTATATAAACAATTTTTACTTTATTTTACTTTTAATTCTGTCCAAAGTTATTTACTCTATAGAAAAATTTGATCATAAATGTTATTTGACAGCAATACTTTTGTTTTGCTATTCCGTCTTCAGTTAAATATGTTGATCGCCATACATTTCCTTGCAAACATCATCAACAATGCAGCGCTTCAAACGTTTGATATCCTCTCGCCTCTGACGTGACATTATGAGATAGTTAATCACCTTGTGCATCTCTTCGAAAAATAGAAGACCGCATGTGCCACATGTCAGGTCCATGTAGCGAAAACGATTCACATTGCATGTGCAGCCATCGAAAATGTAATAGGTCATTTTGGTGCCATCGTGCCAGCGGAATATGACGTAGTTGCCCCAAGGAACCATAATGTAAACTCGATCGGCACAACGAAATGCAGCATGTATTAGTTTGCACAGACTATCGTATGTGCCACATTCCGAACCAACGACAGCCATTGTTTTCGGATGCGTCAATAGACCAGGATATGTATTGGGCCGATAGGTTACGGTGGCCTGAGAGCAATCGAAAATACAAGGCTCTTCGATTTCTAGTTTCTTTGGAGGTTCCTCCTTTTTGGGTTCTTCGACTTTAGGGGGTTCCTCTTTCTTTTCCTCTTTTTTCTCCTCCACCACAGGCTGTTTGCCTTTTTTATCCTTACCACCCTTTTTGTCCTTGCCGCCTTTTTTGTCTTTACCACCTTTTGGCTTTGCCATTATGCCGATGCTGACACCAGAAAATTAAATTCTAGTTTTTTTCTTTTTGATAAAATATGGCGTTTTTCGATTTATGGTGCTCTATCGAGATCATTTACTTCAGTTTAAAACATGATATTAGTGATTGCAATGAAAGTGCAAAATTCGCGGACAATTTTGATGCGAAAGTTTAGTTTTAATTTAGACAAAGAAAAAGTTGTGTAATTTAATTTTTATAAAACAGAGAGAAAATAAATTTGTTTGTATGTTGAAATTCTGAAAAGTTTTTCAAAACTTCAAAATTTTGGAAATTTCTAAAATTTACATAGAAAGTAGTTACATGATTAAAAAGAGATATATTCGTTCTTTTTGTTTATATTGCAGTCGAATTTTCAGTTGCGTTGGAAATGTACACATTTCTTAGTGTTAAATTCGACACAAAATGTCGTAACGAAATATCATTTATGTAGAGTGGCGCATAAGGTACGTTAAGATTTGATCAGTGAATACATTTTTTGGTTAATTTTTTTTTTCATCTCTATACAGAATTAACTAAATAGTACTTGGGAAGTTTATGGTGGAAAGGCTCAGCACAGAACAAAATACCAAAGTTGTTCAATTTTACTTTGAAAGTCAGTATCCGATTATTCGGATCATATCGAAATTTCTTTCATGTTCGAAATGCTCCTAGCGTTCTAACAATTTACCGATTGGTTCAACTTTTTGGGCAACAACAGGCTGTCTGTGATCTTTCGCGTGCTGGAAGACCTCGTGCAGTTCGAAATGAAGTGACCATTGCTCGAGTGCAAGCAAGTATTGAGGAAAACCCCGAAACTTCCACCAGGCGACGTTCTCAGCAGTTAGAGATGTCTAAGCGGTCTTTGCAAAGAATTTTACATGTTATATCTTTTCCCATATAAGATGCAATTGGTTCACGAGTTAAAACCTAATGATTCACAAGAATGAATTGAACATAGTTGCCTTTAACGTTACTTATGCGCCACCCTACAGAAGTTACATGCACTTTTTATTGGAAAAGTAATTCTACCAGATACCAGTCTTAAACTGTAACAAATCAAGAAACATAAAAATTGCAAAATTTATTAAAATCACAACAAATATTTGTAACGCATTTAAAAGTGTTTTCTTGTTTGGACGATTCAATAGGTCCTCTTTAGTTCCAATAGGCCAGGTTGTGTTTTGAGCCGCCAGGTTACAGTCTCTTGAGAGCTGTTAAGTAAACAAAGGCCTCTTCAATTTCTAATTTGTTTGGAGGTCCTTCCTCTATGGGTTTTGCAGCCATAATTGATTCCTCTTTCCTTTCTCCTTTGATCTCTTTTACCGCAGGTTTTTTTGCTTTTCGTGCCCTTGCCGCTCTTTGCCTTGGCCATTACGGAGATGGCAGTAGTTCAATATCTTATGCAATATTTATACGAGTACTTGTCAAAGACGGCGTTTTTTGATTACTATTGTGAAATTGATGACATTTGCTAGAGTTTAGATTCTGGTTTTTGTAGCATTTTTGTAGATTTTTAAAAAGTGTCAACAAAATTTATTTAAAACGAACAATTTTTGAAATGATTTTAATCTAAAATAAAGTGAAAATTTTTAAAGAATATTATCTTATCTTATTTTTTCCATGGAAAGTCGATTGTATTTTTGGCCGCAACTAAGGCGGTCCCTTACAAATGCATGCAAACTGAAGTTATTTCTTCGATGATCCGTCAAATAACAGCCAGGTTGATGGCTATTTTAAGGAGCTTGATAGTTCTTACTATAAACAGGGTGTAAAAACTACTGAATGTCGCTGGAAAAAAGTGTATCAAAAAGGAGGTTCTGTTGAAAAGTTAAAAAAATGTGCCCCAATTTTGTTGCGTCTTTGGTAGATCGGCTAGTTTTGGGAAGCCTTAGATCCGTTTGCTCTCAATTTGAACGGTATTTCATGTATAACATAGCAGGGTGATTTTTTAAACGTAGTTTTTTTAAAAATCGAATAAAACACTCAAATTTGCATCATATATTAAAATTTTTTTTTGGAATCGATAAATTGGTCTTTGCCATTTAAATGATGATCTTGGCATGATGCAAGAGATGCTGCGAATGCAGAATACCTTGCTTCAGGCAATAGTTAATAAACCATGAACAGGTTGAAAAAAAAGTATTGTTCCGCCTTGTTTATCGATGTCTCTCAGGCCTTTGACAAAGTATGGCATCAAGGTCTGGTGCTAAAGTTGAAGGCATGTTTACCTGTGAACATTCAATGCTTGTTGGAAAGCTATATAACTGCTCGAAAGTTTGTTGTTAAGGAAGGGGACTTTACGAGTGAGCCTGAAACTATTGCTTCCGGTGTGCCACAGGGGAGTATACTGGGCCCAGTTTTATATGTAATATATGCTGCAGATATGCCTATTAGCAGTAATATTCACACTTCTACGTTTGCCGATGATACCGCTTGTTTAAGTACTCATAACAGCCCTAACGATGCATCGCAGTATCTTCAAGAATATATTGTTCATTTGGAACAATGGCTGAAATTGTGGAGAATAAGAGTTAATGAAAAAAAGTGTGTTCAAGTAACTTTCACATTGCGAAAAGAAACGTGCCCTCCAGTTCAAATTAATCATCAAATAGTTCCACAGCTCTCACATGTGAAATATCTTGGTATTCACCTTGATCGTCGGCTGACATGGAAATCTCATATTGACGCAAAACTGAAACAAATGAAACTAAGGTTAATCCAGACACACTGGTTGATCGGCAGAAACTCAACCCTCAGCTTAGATTGTAAACTCCTAATTTACAAGTCGCTTTTAAAGCCAATTTGGTGCTATGGAATGCAGCTATGGGGCACTGCCTCAGATTCGAACGTAGAAAAATTTCAACGGCTACAGAACAAAATTTTGAGAATGGTTACATCGGCTCCGTGGTACATTAAAAACGCAAATATACATCGTGACTTAAATATGCCTATTGTGACCTCGGAAATCAGTAAACACGCAGGTAAATATCTAACAAAACTTGAGTCACACCCGAATCCTCTTGCACGCAATATTTTAAATCATCCTGGCCACATTCGTTTAAAAAAGAGGGATACTGCTGCTTTAATCAACAGGTCCACAAGTAACATTTTATAATTTTAAAACAAATAATCCACAGGCCTACAAGTAATATTTTTATATTTTATATTTTTTGTAATTATAATTGTAATATAACTACTTATTATGGTTGTTGAGGTAATTAAATAATAATAAATATTAAATCTAAGTTTAAGTCTGATGATGATCGGGCTTATTTAATTTTATTTAGATTTAAGATTTGATAACTTATTGTTAGTTCAAAAATTTTGAAGATTCAATAAATAAATAAATACAAAAAAAAAAAAAAAAAAAAAAAAAAAAAATTTAAATTTTAAAGATAATTTCATGTTGTCCGTTGCTCCGTCTCAAAACGTCCATTTGGAAGGTTCAATTTTTCGTCACTTTTTCGAGCATTTCGACCTGTATTCCACAAATAACGCATGTAATGTTATCCTGTAAGGCTTTAATAGTGTTCTGCTTGTCGACATAGACTAACGACTTGACATAACGCCACAAGAAATAATCAAGATGAGTTAAATCGCAAGATCTTGGGGGGGCCAAATCGAGAGATAGACTGCTCACCAAATTCATCCTCCGACATATCCATTGTTTCACGAGCAATGTGGGATGTTGCACCGTCCTAATGAAACCACATGTCAATCAAGTTCAATTCAGCCAATTGGGGCAAAAAAAATTCCTTGTGGTTGAGTAACACATGCCCAATCGCTGAGAACGGCGACTAATTGACATTTTACGATCGCCATTAACACTGGTCGCTACGGCTACAATATTTTCTTCGGTAGTAAATTTGTAAATTTGGTAAATTTGGTTCGAAATTTGGAGATAACAGCACGAATTGTTGATTCAGCAGGTCGATTATGACGACCATAAAATGGTCGTATCAAACGATGCACATTTGTCACAGAGCACAAATTTTGATAATAAATTTCAACGATTTGCAATCGTTGCTCGTTTGTTAGTCTTTCCATAATGAAATGGCAGAGTATACTGTACACTTTTCACTTTGACAGATGACGTTTGGACGCCATTACCAACCAGTGCTGCCAACCTGAAAATCTTAAATCTTAAAAAATCACCCTATAATTTCTAATTGAGGGTATATCGAGCTGGAATGAGAACCATTCCGTTGATATTTCTAGTGGACAAAATAAACAAACAAATCTATACATTAAAAAACAAAATAAAAAAAAATTCTATATTAAAAACAAAACAAAAAACAATGTTGTTATTGAACAAAGCATCACACTACACTTTACATGAGTCTGCCACTTGAGAACAATATAATTGGAGGAGTGGATAGACATCACATGTCGAAATGAAGCGTACACAATTCACGATCCGTGTGAGCCATTAGAATTCGTGTCAGAAATGTAAACAAAAATATTATTCTGTAGGCAGAAAAAAATATGTGTGAATTTATGATCTAATGGTGTGGACAACGTTTGTTTTTAAACTGCTATGAAATTGAGATGAGGTATTCAGGCCTTGTGTGAAACATTTTGAAATTATGGTGAAAAATTGTTGCTGTTTGTGATGTGTTCGATGCTTTCACTTCACAATGGTATTTAAAGAGCATAAATTGTTGCCTAAATATTTCCCAATGTTTATTGTTTTGAATGTGCCAGTATTGTTTGTGATACCAGGGCGGTCCCAAAACTAGCCAACCTAACATAGAAGGCATAAAGAAGTTGTGAAAACTTTTCATTATTTTTCAACACAGTCTCTTTTTATCTCGTTACATTTTTTCCAGCGATATTTAATAGCTTCTATATCCTGTTTATAGTAAGAATTGCCAAACTGCTTAAAATGGTCATCAACCGCAGATTCCATCTCTTCAAATTTCAATTTTTTCTTCAAATTTTTCACCTAACAAAGAAGGTCAATGAAGTTGTGAAAATTTTTCTTTATTTTTCAACATCTCTTCATTGTTGGCAAATTTTTCAACACCGAGCCATTTTTCGAAGTTCGGGAATAGAAAATACTACGAGAGAGCTCAATCTGGCTAAATCTGATGAGGCAATTTGAAATTTAATTCATTAATTTTGGCCATGGCAATAGTGGATGGGTGCACTGAAACATTGTCTTGATGAAATATTTTCTTTTTCGCCAAATGCGGCTTTTCTGCCATAATTTCATCACCTAAATGCTACAATAAATTATCACAATATTCACCGTTGATGGATCCCATTCCAAACCACTGCTTTGACTGTTTCTTTGTCTCAGATGTGAAAAGCTCGGCTTGATTGCGGTGAAGCATCACCAAACACTCTACTAAAACACCTTCACGACGATGTTTTTGCTCTACTGAAAGCAGTGCGGCGACACTCATCTTGCGCACAGCTTTCTCATCTTCAAATCTACGGTCAACATACGATGTATAGCACTGCACCTTCATCTTCAGCCGACGATCATCCAATACTATTTTGTGGTTTGATCTCAATTGGTCGACCATTACGGTGTTCGTCTTGGCAGTTCGTACGGCCTCGTTTAGACTCTGCTACCCAATATTTTGCAGTCGTAAACTAAGCAGCAGTCTCCCCCGGAGTAGAATCTGGCTCATTTTTAAAAGTGGTTGGACTGAAACCTTTCAAATGGAAATATTGAATTACATAACGGTGACCAATTTTTCCCATGTGTTTTTCACTGAGATCGTTTACTCTTGATAGCTCAAATAAAAGTACTAAATAAGACTTAAAACATATGTTTTTTAAGGTTGCCACTTTTCAACAAAATAATTTTTTTCAAACTACTGACGCCATCTATACATCATGTTGGCTAGTGTTTCTTTTGCGGGATAACCTGATACAAACTCCGCTGTTCGTTATTTCGTGCAGTGTATTTGACACTGTACGATATGATGTTTTCAACAGGCTATTAATTGGCGCAGCAGCGCGATTACTTCGCAAAGACTTGAATTTTCTTCGAAACCACAATGGCATAAAGGTCGCTGGTGATATGCCAGCACGAGTCAATTTCGACTCTATATTCATAAAACGCATTAGAACTGCTGATAATACAGTCAACAAGCCTTGGAATGATACCTTTCCAAATGAGCCAAAACAGGCAAAGTCGATCAAAAACCAAAGTAATATTGACCATTTTATTTGATCATTGGAATTCTTGTCAGGAAGTTAGACGGTAAATAAAGAATATTAATTAGATATTATGCGGCAAATTCGTTGAAAAGGACAGATTGGAGGAAAGACAACGCATGGTTTTTCCGCAGTGAAAACTCACCGTTCACAAAGACCAAAAAGACAAGAATTACAATCGAATAACTATCGTATTCACTTGATATACGGTTTTTTTTTCTTTTTAAAACTCAAACTCAAAACGTCGAGGCAACTGTTTTCAGAACTAAAACTTGTTCTGGAAAATTTATTTAAAAAATGCCTTGATGATTGAATTATTATCGTTGACACAAGTGTATTATTTCGGAATGTCTCTGCTTTGAAAGTGATACAAATTTGAATATTTTGTGTTCTATCGAGCAATTCTCAGTACTTTTTTGATATAACATATTTGTCTTTGTAGAAGCACATTGAAAAATAACTAGAAGATGTTTTAGGTGCAGCAGAACAGTCGTCAAATTATTTGATTAGTCTGTGTGAATTTGTCTCTATTTTTTATTATTGATATATTTCTTCTTGATTTTGATAAAGTAGAAAAATGCGGAGAAATCATATACCATGAATTCATAATCATACCTAATATCATGAATATTTTCAAGCAATAATTTTCAGAGATCTTCGGTCGACTAACTTAACAACGGAGTGCCCACCAAGTCGCTGTGAGTATTAATGAAGGAACTTCGCGTCGTGCTGTTTTTCCGAATTCGAAAGTTATCGTCAGTCCCTTAAGTTTCGATGCTTCAAAAGGTCAAATAAATAGTTATTGCCGTCCCCTTAAGTTTAAATCTCTTCGATCTCTCTCTTAGGGGTCTTTCAAATACAGCAAAATACAGCAAAAGTTGTTTGCATACAAAATACTTTGAACGAAATGGTATCCTCTGTCTTCAAAAACTCCGGATAACGCTGTCTATCTACTAGCATCGGTTTAATGCCAATCGATTCGGAACAATATACCATCAGTTATTGGCCTGAAATACAGTCTTATACATATAGTGGATTCAAAACCGCCAGTCTGGCAGAGCTGTCAGCTGTTAAATACCTGTCATCAGAAGTGTTATTTATTTAATGAAAGGTTTGCCATTACGAATATGGATTGTTTAACAACCGAAAAACGCGTAAAAATGGTAAAAGCTTATTACAAAAGTGGTGATTCAAACGTGGGCTTTCAATCGAACAAAATGTTCTTCGGCGACGAAGCTCATTTCTCACTCGGTGGTTACGTCAACAAGGAAAATTGTCACATATGAGACTCGGAGAATCCAGAAGTGATTGTGGAAAAGCCATTGCATCAGAAAAAAGTGACTGTTTGACACGTATTATGGTCTGGAGGTGTCATTGAGCCGTATTTTTTCGAAAATGGCATTGGAAATATCCACTGCTGCAACCAATCCAGAGGCGGTCATTTAATTGGCATTCTATTTAGTGTATAATGGCAAGGTTCACGCATTATAACGAAATAAAAGTTTCATCGAAATCATAGCTATGTATGTCTTTTATTTAACACTACTTGAAAACGAAAAATGGATAACCATATACTTTCATTGTCAACAACAATTTGGTGGTGGGTGGAATCCATCCACCAGACATTGTATACCCCTCATTAAATTCTATCTGTGACATGTGGTGCTTAAAGAAATTTCCAGGCTCAGCCGCATATATGTAAACCGTATCTACAAGATATGGGAAATCCAATCAAAGAAATTTTTTTTTCATAGGCAACGTGTTTTCTGCCGATAAATGAATCTAAATTTTTTCGATTCCATTCAATTTTATATGATTAATTCGGTCTTTGTAATAGAAGTTTGTTTTTATGTTTATTCAAGCTCAAAACTTGTTTAGTTTTTTGCAAAGTTTGATTGACAAAAAAAGTTTCGGAAGAATGATGCTCTCATAATGCCAAGCTGTCTGTACTTGTATAGCTATTTCGGATCCAGCCATGGATCCTCATCAGCACACTTGGTATAGCGACTGGGAACAGCTTTTCAAGTCTTATGCATCTGACGCACCCAACTTATTTAAGCTCAAGACTAGTCTAAGTTTTTGAAAAGCTTGATAGAAGAAAAAAAGTTTTGGTAGAATGATGTTCTCATAACGCCAAGCTGCCTGTACAGCTACAGTTGGGTGTCCCAACAAGATCGCAAGATTTAAATGACTGATGCAGCAATTGAATTTTTTCTCTGGCTGTGTGACATGTGGCGCCGTCTTGTTGAAACCAAATGCCCTCCACATTCATTTCTTCAATTCTAGGCACGAAAAAACTGGTTATCATTTCACGATACCGAACACCATTGACTATTTGCGCTTGACATGCCTCATTTTCATTAAAAAAAGGCCCAATGATTCCTCCAGCCCAAAATCCACACCACACAGTTACATGTTGAGGATGTATTTGCTTCTCGTGAATCACTCGAGGATTTTCCTCACCCCAAATGCAACAATTCTGCCTATTGACAAAACAATATCAAGTTGGAAATGGGCCTCGTCATTGAAGACGATTTTATCGGCAAAATCAGCACTTTCATGTTGTCTCTCCAATACTCAATTAACGAACTCCTTCCCTGTCCATGGTCAGCTGACTTCAGTTCCTGAGTCAATTGAATTTTGTATGCATCAAAGATGCAAATCTTTCATTGAGGTGGATGGAGTTTGAGCGACATCATCACGTACGGCTGCGACATTTTCGTTTGGTCGATTTGGTCGAAGGCGCGTTGTTGTCTTTACATCACCAACAGACCCAGTTTTGGCAAATTTATCCATTAATCTCTTTACAGTTGACTCTTTTGGAGCATTATTGTGACCCATTATTGTGACATTGACCCATTGTGATATTGTTGTGATCGCAATTTGCGAACTGTAGCCGCAAAACTTTCACCATTTTGGTAAAACAATTTCACAATGAGAATGCGTTGTTCATTCGTGAGCGCTCCATTTTTACTCACCTCGTACCTTCTATTAGCAAACAACAACAATTGTTCAAATGTCAAACAATAACACTTCGAATGGCGCCAAATTTAAATCTTGCGTTCTTGTAGGGACACCCTTTATTTCGGATTCAGCCAGGTATCCTTATCAGCAGACTTCTTACAACGGATGTGAACAGTTTTTCAAGTCTTATGCATTTGAAATTCTGAACTTAATAAGAATACCATCTTGATTGCACAGACTCCAAAAACATCACAAGCATTCCCATATTAGAGACATTCGATTGCTTTATATTTATTTGCTTCAGCATCACAACTACTGCTTTTATATAAAACGTATCTCATTTAATAATAACACTTCTCAACTTATAGTTAGGTTTAGCAAATTTCAAGGAAATTCGTACTTTTTTGTTATGATGATATTTCGAAACATACAATTCATAATTATCATAATTATGTACAGATGTGGTTATAATATTCAATGGCCACTTCCACAGGTATTGGCAGGAACCAGCATATTTATTCAACCAGTATCTTGGCGACCACATACATTTCAACAAAAATCACATATATATCTGATAATTTTTAGCTGTTTTCAATAAATTATGGTTAAATTATGTGCAATTAACTAAAGATCTTGGTAAATTGAAAAATTTATCTTAAATCTCAATTTGCCATTACCCATTAAGATAAATTGATTGAAATATGTTGGTGGTCATAACAGAACACAGAACAGTCATATACATACGTTACATTTTTACTATTGAGATTATAAATATGAGTATTGAGTCATAATTAAATAATTCCATGTGCTAATAGGCATTATAACCGCATTTTGGAAGTGTGTAGACAGTTCTAACAGTTCTATTGGAAACACGTTGGCCGCTCCACGCCCATTGGCTTTAGCAAATGTAGACCATTCAAATTGTCAAAATAATGTAGATGATTATTGAGATAATTATGATAATTTCTTAAAACAAACCGCCTTTTTATATCTAGAGTTTTATTAGTCCGGTTCTAGTGATGAAAAGCATTATTTGACAGAGTAAAGTCATTCTGAATCTTAAATAAAAAACGTGGCTTTCTGCATTTTATTGCAGTTTGTCTTTATGTTGACTTACATTGCTATTCTTTAATATCGTGTTGATTTTAGAGGGTAAACAGTTATATGTCATAAAAAGTAAACATTTTTTTTTGTTATACCCTTGAAAATTGAAGAGACATGTTTTTTTTTTTTTAAATTTCCGCTGTGACTGTCGTTTGACAATCATTCATATAAAGGGTGTCCCAACAAGAACGCAAGATTTAAATTTGGCGCCATTCGAAGTGTCATTGTTTGACATTTGAACACTTATTATTGTTTGCTAGTAGAAGGTACGAGGTTAGTGGAAATGGAGCGCTACACGTATGAACAACGCATTCTCATTGTGAAATTGTTTTACCAAAATGGTGAAAGTTTTGCGGCTACAGTTCGGAAATTGCGATCAATTTGGGGTCACAGTAATGCTCCAAAAAAGTCAACCGTAAAGAGATTAATGGATAAATTTGCCAGAATTGGGTCTGTTGGTGATGTAAAGACAACAACGCGCCTTCGACCAAGCCGGTCGACCGAAAATGTTGCAGCTGTACGTGATCAGCTCAGCAAATTGGTGTCTCCAAATCCACTATGCAGCTAATTTTGACGAAAGATTTGCATCTTCATGCATACAAAGTTCAATTGATTCAGGAACTGAAGCCAGCTGACCATGGACAGCGAAAGGAGTTCGTTAATTGGGTATTGGAGAGATTTTGCCGATAAAATCATTTTCAGTGACGAGGCTCATATCCATCTTGATGGCTTCGTTAATAGGCAGAATTGTCGCATTTGGGGTAAGGAAAATCCTCGAGTGATTAACGAGAAGCAAATGCATCCTCAACGTGTCACTGTGTGGTGTGGATTTTGGGCTGGAGGAATCATTGGACCTTTTTCTTATGAAAATAAGGCATGTCAAGTGCAAACAGTCAATGGTGTTCGGTACCGTGAAATGATAACCATTTTCGTGCCTAGAATTGAAGAAATGAATGTGGAGGGCATGTGGTTTCAACAAGACGACGCCACATGTCATACAGCCAGAGAAACAATTCAATTGCTGCATCAGTCATTTCTCTGTCATGTTATTTCGCGTTTTGGAGACCAGAATTGGCCGCCTAGATCGTGCGATTTACCATTATTAGACTTTTTTCTTTGGGGTTTTTTGAAGTCGATGGTTTACGCGAATAAGCCGACGACGACTCAAGTCTAAAAGAGGAAATTGGACGCTGCATTAATGAAATACCGCAGCATTTATGCAAAACGGTCATTGAAAATTTCATTAAAAGATCGCGTGTGTGCCAGCAAAGCCACGGCGGCCATCTGCCCGATGTGTTGTTCCATACATAACCTCATCCTGCCTACTTTACGATATAATAAAGTTTCACGATTTTTTTTAAATATCTGCGTTTTATTTAAAATTTAAATCTTGCGTTCTTGTTGGAACACACTTTATGAATGGTAAAGTTAAAATATTATATTTTAACATTAGTTAGACAAATATTCTACAGTTCCTTTAATGCGCACGAAAAATGTGATAAATTTGAATACAAACAAACTCAAAAGAAAATACGTTTTCCATAAAAACATTGTCGAAAGTTAAAACTCCGTTTGAGTGTTTTTAAATTGTAATTTCATGCCACACTATAGATGTTTGTTTTAAACTTGTTTTTACAAAAATATCAATATTGCGGATTCTTCATAACTCAGTCACGCCTTGTGCCGAGAAAAATATCTCTTTTCTCATTTTTATAAAGGGGTGAGGCATAAGTAGCGTTAAGATTTATTCAATGTATAACTCTTTTCTTTCTGCTTTTATTTAACGTTGACATTTATTAAAATTTTGAATATAGTTTGGAAATATGTTCACCTTATGTTGTAGAGATAATGTCTTTCAAATGGCTTCTGCCTGACGTGCTCTTTCCAAAGCATTTTCCATAACTTTTCTTAAAATTTCAGGTCCCAGCATACTTACTTCTCCTCGGATATTGGCCTTAAGTTGTTGGATGGTTCTTGGTAGCCCCAAAGAAAAAAATCGGGAGCCATTAAATCAGGCGAACGTGGTGGCCACTTAAAATCAGAAAAACGTGATATTATTCGACTGCCAAAAATTTCGCACATGATAGCCATAGTTGGACGAGCTGTATGAGCTGTGGCTCCATCTTGTTGGAACTACAAATCTGGATTGTTCTGCACCTCTGGCCTTAAAACGAGTTTAATCATTTCCCGGTATTGAATGCCGTTTACATTAATCGCAACTCCTTCGTCGTTTTCGAAAAAATATAGTCGAATTATCCTCTCTGAAGTTATTACACACCATACTGTGCATCTAAGTGGGTGCATTTGATCTTCAACAATTATTGTTGGATTTTCGCTGCCCCATATTCTGCAATTTTGTTTATTCACGTGACCATTTAGGTGAAAATGAGCCCCATCGCTCATTATGAGTTGTCTTCTACGTCTTCTATATTGAATGTGTTCTTGTGCATCATTTGGTTTTAACTCGTGAACTTATTGCATCTTATATGGGAAAACATGTAACATTATGTAAAATTCTTTGCAAAGATCACCTAGACATCTCTAACTGCTGAAAACGTCGCCTGGTGGAAGTTTCGGGGTTTTCCTCAATACTTGCTTGCACTCGAGCAATGGTCACTTCATTTCGAACTGCACGACGTCTTCCAGCACGCGGAAGATCACAGACAACCACTCGTTGCCCAAAAGTCTAAACCAATCGGTAAATTGATGGAACGCTAGGAGCATTTCGAACATGAAAGAAATTTCGATATGATCTGAATAATCGAATACTGACTTTCAATGTAAAATTGAACCACTTTGGTTCTTTGTTCTGTACTGAGCCTTTCCATCATAAATTTCCCAAGTATTATTTAGTTAATTCTATAAAGAGACGAAAAAAAGACTTAAACAAAAAATGTATTCACTGATCAAATCTTAACGTTACTTATGCGCCACCCTATACTGCCGTCATTGATTATTTTATTTTTTTTAACAAAATATAGGGTTATCCATATTACGTTTTCAAGTAAAATTAAATATAACATGCATAAAGCTATGATTTTGATGAAACTTTTATTTCATTACAATGCTTAGAGCCTGCCATTATGTACCAAATACAATATCATTTAAATGACCACCTCTAGATTGGTTAGATCCAGGGGATGCTTTTGAGGTAGTTTTCATAAAAATATGGCCCAATGACTCCTCCAGACCATGCGTACCGGATGCAATGGCTTTTCCATAATCACTTCTGGGTTCACCGGGCCCCATATGCGACAATTTTGCTTGTTGACGTAACCAACGAGTGAGAAATGAACTTCACCACTGAAGAAAATTTTGTTCCATTGAACGCATGCACGATTTAATCCACAATCGCTACGTCACTACGGGATTGAACCAACGATCATGCGAACAATAGTCGCGGTCGGTCACTGATGATAGTGATGGTATGATGTATGTTCCGCTGTCCCCCAAGCTCAGCTGGAGTGGAGTTTCTGGATATGAATTTGTTTGGGAAGTATTGTTAGAGCTCCGCCATAACCTGTCTGGTATGTGAGTAGTTGATCCATCTTACTGAAACCAAATGCTGTTGAAATGGCAACGTTTTTGACGCAGTTCTGGGTAAAAACAACCCTTTCAACATCTTTAAACAATGATTCCCATTTGTCCACGTTTTGTGTTTATAGCAGGATTCGTGCGCCACCCTGTATTTCAGCAGGAATTTAGACACAAATGTAGCGAGATATTTGGCTTGATATATGGGTGGATATGGTGATTATTAAACCTATTCTGGAGATTTATTTGCAAAGCGAACCTTTTGAATTTCGCCCAAGGCCTTCAAGTGGTAGGTAGGGGAATCCTTAATTAATGAATATTGAAATTTGACCTGGGCTCGAAAGCTATGGTTGTACTTTAAAAAATTATTGTATGTACCACAAGAAATCACTGCAGTTGGTTCCTCGGATTTGATGTCATAAAGTTAAATATGCTATGACTTTGGATCGGTTAGCACTGTTTTTATATTTGAGGAAATTTAGATAATTGGTCAATTATCTTTTACTGGAATGCTTCTCGCATTGCGAACGCTTGCCGAAAATATCGCTATCATTGTAAACGCAGTTTTAATGACATTCGTTCGCCAATGTGCAGCGATTTTTGTGCAGACGATTTTGCAAAGTGACTTTTCCGACTAAGAGATGTACTGGAGAACATGGCGACCATATAACATTTAGGCATCGCAGCCTAATTTGGGGAATATGTTTTCTTCTTATAAAGGTAAACATTCCTAATGTGCACTGAAACTACCCATGGGCGTCCACAAAATATATTATATTAATGTCCAATACGCATGGAAAAGCTTTTCCTTTGGGGTTTGGATATAAAGCTTGTAAATGTCATTTGCTAATTAAGCCAAACTTTGCAATTCTTGTGAAAATATTCGCATCCGTACATTTTCTAAAATGTTAATTGCACTCGAATTTATAAATGCGTTCGTTACGTCTGTATTTTGTCTTTTTCCTTAGCATACACATATATATTTAGTATTTTTCTTTGAGCATTAGCGATTTCATGCAAACCAAAAACATTTCCATATATTCTCTTTACGATCATTTGATGTGGGTTATTGCATGGGCTATGTTGACTGACTGTGAATACTGGCACCTGCCCACTTATTTTGCATTGGTTTTCATGCCTCTCATATAATTTCCAAACCCGTGTTTTATACTTACATCGTGAAATTGAAACTATTCCCAAATTACGGTTCAATACAGTACAATAGATTTGTTTTTCGTTGTCGTTGTCTCCCTGTCCTAGTCGGTTGCTCTTAACAAGACAGTTAAGTGTTGTGGTAAGCGTGTATTAGCCATGGCCTCAGGAATTTACGTATTTTGTGGTCTACGCTCAAGTGTATTGAATAAACCTACCACTGGTTGTTGTGCATATATTGAGTTTTGAGGCAGTGAACTGTTTTATTAAGACTGTTAGGAAAACAGGAGGCTTGTTTCACATTTCGTTGTGGGCTAAAACTCAACTTTTTTGCCGATTGTTTATTGTCAGTTTCTGAGTCAGTTTCTGAGTTGGTTTTTTTTTTGGTAATTGGCTTAACTGGCGCCTGGGGCTCTGCAAACAGTGCACTTGATTTTGTGTCTGAGCATAGTATACAAATAATATGGCCTGTTTGTAATGTCTTCGATCGACGGAATTCGCTCATTGAATTATCGAAACTTTATTTCAATCGATGTGGTGGAAATAAACTTGTACTGGCCCCTCATTGAGTTCGCTTTGGCATTTGTTTGATATGTCAATTATATGAATTTTGAAAGGTTTGAACATTTTTGTTTTTCTGCAAAAATTTGTATTTCCCTGATAATGATTGAGTATCGTGATACGACTGAGAACTGGTGCATTTTAGACGTAAGTGAATTTCAGGTGAAATAAGTTGACATGATCAGATAAGCATTATTACGAAGGAATGCCTTATAAGCTGGTGTACACAAATTACAAGTGGAAAATTATATAGAATTTTTTGATATTAAAACTGGAGCGAATTTTACACAGGAATCTGTTTGCGCTTAAAATTTAGCGTTAAAACTGTTCACTTCCGTTACAAAAAGATGCAAATGCAATGAGTAATCGTCACAAGGAAAACGGATGAAACAAAGAAGATTGCGGTAGTTGTTAGTAGCTGATTGACTGTACCATTTTTTGCCCAAATATAGAGTATAATGGAAGTCCTAATACCACTCTACAGTTGACAGAGTTTTTACCTGAAAAGTAATTGAGATTTTAAACGCCAATGTATAGACGTTACGTTTATCAAGTACTAAAGTCCCATTGAATGCTTCTTAAATGAATAAATTGGATTCATTGCTAACTTTAGTTTCTATTCCGAAGGTTTAGGGTTGCTCTTAAGATGTGGGAACAACAAGTAGTTATCCGTTTAGGAGGTGGCGAGAAGAGACATTCTTATCTATTATTCATAGCACGTAGAACATAATTAAGAACTGTTTTGAGCTCCTTCTCCAAATCGTTACATTTCAAACTCTGGTCCTTTCAATGGAGTTCTGGTCGCACTTCTTCTTCCGTCCATCGAGTTCGTTGTCGAAAACATTTCATGCTGGATCATTTGAATACAATCACACAATTTCACAACATGACCAACCAATGTAATCGCTGTATTTTGATGCACTTGATCAAAACGATGTCGGTATAGCTCATGCTGCTCTTAATTCATACGACGCCGATACTCTCCATTAACCAAGATTAATCCCCATATTTATCAAAGTATTTTGGTCTATAAGATTCCCAAATTTTATATTCCCAGAACTAATTCATCTGGTTGCGTCATAGGCCAGGTAGCTGTACCATGCAACAAGCTAAGTAAACCTCATGTCTGGCATAGTTGGATTTTTGGTTGTCGAGAGAGGACTCCGCCATTAAATTAATTGTTTATCCCATAGCAATATCTATTCGTAGTAATCTTCTCCTAATATCCTTTCTGGCATCATTATTTCTTTTAATGCCGCATCCGAGATAGAAAAATTCATCCACCACTCCAAAGTTATTGTTGTCAACGTTCGCACACCGTTCCAAAGGAGACGTCCAAACAAATAATTTGGTTTTATCCTCCTCATCCATCACCAGTCCCATTTTAGCTAATTCCATCTCAATGTTCGAGAAGGTTGTAGCAACCAAAAGTAGAAAACAAATATTTTACCAACGAAAATTAATTTATTACTTTCAAAGTTCTTACCATGGATTTCAGGCCAATCTTTGCATGAGTTTTTTGAACTTTGTTGCACTGCGGATGAATTATTTCCGATAGATGCGTTTCGAATGCATCTACTGCTTTTTTACTTTGGTTAATATGCAAAAAAAATGGGCCACATGTGAAATTTGGCGCTATTCGAAGTGTCATTGTTTGACATTTGAACACTTATTATTGTTTGCTAGTAGAAGGTACGAGATTAGTAAAAATGGAGCGCTACACGAATGAACAACGCATTCTCATTGTGAAATTGTTTTACCAAAATGGTGAAAGTTTTGCGGCTACAGTTCGCAAATTGCGATCAATTTGGGGTCACAAGAATGCTCCAAAAGAGTCAACTGTAAAGAGATTAATGGATAAATTTGCCAAAACTGGGTCTGTTAGTGATCGGTCGATCGACCGAAAATGTCGCAGCTGTACGTGATGATATCGCTCAAACTCCATCCTCCTCAATTCGATACCGAGCTCAGCAAATTGGGGTTTCCAAATCCACTATGCAGCGAATTTTGTCGAAAGATTTGCATCTTAATGCATACAAAGCTGACCATGGACAGCGAAGGGAGTTCGTTAATTGGATATTGGAGAGACAACATGAAAATGCTGATTTTGATGATAAAATCATCTTCAGTGACGAGGCCCATTTCCATCTTGATGTCCTCGCAAATGGGTAGAAGTGTTGCATTTGGGGTGAGGAAAATCCTCGAGTGATTCACGAGAAGCAAATGCATCCTCAACGTGTCACTGTGTGGTGTGGATTTTGGGCTGGAGAAATCATTGGACCTTTTTCTTACGAAAATGAGACATGTCAAGCGCAAACGGTCAACGGTGTTCGATATCGTGAAATGATAACCAGTTTTTTCGTGCCTAGAATTGAAGAAATGAATGTGGAGGGCAGGTGGTTCCAACAAGACGACGCCACATGTCATACAGCTAGAGAAACAATTAAATTCAATTTAAATCTTGCGTTATTGTTGGGACACCCTTTAGTATATCTGTATTTCAAAGCCTAATGACAAGACTTTGGTTGTTTTAATATCGAAATGATACATTTTCTTTCTATTCTCCTCCTTTAACCGCAAATAACATGGAAAATTGAATGGAACACTGATGACTATAAAAAACAATCCGATATTTTGGAGTTACGAATAATATCAACTTTCGTATTTATCAAGGATATCATCGATGCTATTGTGCTTCTGCAGATGAATTTTCCATGTGGAGCAAATCCAAAGATATTGTGGCTCATTTCGATTCATTATCGCAATACCTTTATTATTTCTATGTTCTTGAAAATTCAGGCTATAAATGTTCGTATATAAATGTTTACTTATCGTCAATTTTCCTTTAATATTAATAATGCTTTTCTTACAGTGACGATTCGAAAGTGGAAAAAATTTCGGAGTGTACTGCCTGTAATAGTAAAGTCAAAAGTTCTTGTTAATTATATGAGTTACCTACGTTCTTAGTTAATAATGCCATCATTTAATAGCTACATCTAAAATTGAAATAGCTAAGCATGCTAAGGTAATGTAACCTCTCATATTTTTCTCTTGCATTTAGTAACATATCTAAAATTAGTAAGGAAGGTTGTATCACATTAGTTTTTTTCTTTTCTTAAAATTCAATTACATTATATCTTAGTGAATGGATTTTAAATGATTTCACTACAAGAATTAACAACTGTCACTGCTTGTGTAACAAAGCAATGAGATCGTCTCTGGAACGCGTTTCAAGTCGTTTTATTTTACATTCCTTAACAAAGTAGGGTGGTCAGTCATTCATAGCGGTTGCAACCCAATAATTGTCGTTTGTAGAGGCAGAAGTTTTATTAAGGTACTCGAAAATAGAAAATTTGTAGTTCGAAACTACATAAGCTTTCGCTGTTACGTTATCCTTTAGTCAACACTTCGAAGGCTTGTTAATCGTAAATCACAAAAAATCAGCATCTCTTGCCAACCAGTAACATTTCATGGTCCTTGAAATGTGTAGTTATTATCGACCATCAGTCAACAATACTTAAATTAATTTTTTCCACTTTATTTGCCATAAATCTAGACCTGACATGAAACTGAGACCTATCAAATAAAATGCAACTAAAGTCGAACATAACCTTTATAATAATTATGCCAATTAATTCGATTTTTTCAATAAAATGTCAAGACAATCATCGATAAAGTCCATCGAAATTACTTTAATGATACAATAAAAAATCACTACAAGTTCAATAACGACGAAACCATGAAATCAACATTTGGGCAAATGTTTGGTATCCCCTCCTCAAAAAAACAAATCTCTTCAATGAATGACCATTACACGCTAATACCCCATAGAGAATCATTAACTATAACAGCAGCTATAACAGAAAAAGAAAAAAAAAAATGAAACGACAAACATAAAATAGCAAACCACTGACTGCAACAATGCTAACTAATTACAACGAGACGTTGCATGAACTTAAAATAGAATCGACGGTCATGAAGTTGTGAATAACTTTGATTGCCGTGAAATGATGCACCATATTTCGTGGTAAACACCTGCGACTACAGATGCTTTTGATGCGAAATCACTGTAGCTGTGACCAGCTATCATCGCCGGATGCTGTAGATTCTTTTGGCATCTGAGTGTTCTCAGTGTTCTGTATCTGCATGTAATTTAACAAATTACGATGGAAAATGGCAAGATTTTCAAATATTTTAAAATTTGATATGAGCAAAAATTTTAAGTAAAGGTTTTATATTGCGCTAATTGGGCATTGGGCTGATTATAACTTAGACAAAAAGCAATACTGGGAAACTTCAAAATATCAAAATCTCAAAAATTCCAGATTTCAAAATTTCAAGAATTCAAAATTTCAAGATTTCAAAATTTTAAGATTTCAAGATTTCATGATTTTAGGAATAGAAGATTTCGATATTTCAAGATTTCAAGATTTTAAAATTTCAATATTTCAAGAATTTAAGATTTCAAGACTTCAATATTTCATAATTTCAAGATTTCAAGATTTTAATATTTTAAGATTTCAAGATTTCAAGATTTCAAAAATAGAAGATTTCAAGATTTCAAGAATAGAATATTTCAAGATTTCAAGATTTTACAATTTCAATATTTCAAGAATTTAATATTTCAAGTTTCAATATACCAAGATTTCACGATTTCAAGATTTGAAGACTTCAATATTTCAAGATTCAAGATTTCAAATTTCAATATATCAAGTTTTCAAAATTGTAAGATTTCAAAATTTCAAGATTCAAGATTTCAAGGTTTCAAGATTTAAGGATTTTAAAATTTCAATATTTTAAGATTTCAAGATTTTAAGATTTCAAATTTGAATATATCAAGATTTCAAAATTGTAAGATTCGAGATTTCAATGTTTCAAGGTTTTAAAATTTCAAGAATTCAAGATATCAATTGTCAATATATCAAGATTTTAAAATTGTAAGATTTGAAAATTTTAAGATTCAAGATTTCAAGGTTTCAAGATTTTAAAATTTCAATATATCAAGATTTCAAAATTGTAAGATTCGAGATTTCAATGTTTCAAGATTTTAAAATTTCAAGAATTCAAGATATCAATTGTCAATATATCAAGATTTCAAAATTGTAAGATTTGAAAATTTTAAGATTCAAGATTTCAAGGTTTCAAGATTTTAAAATTTCAATATTTCAAGATTTCAAAATTTCAAATTCCAGTATATCAAGGTTTCAAAATTGTAAGATTCGAGATTTCAAGGTTTCAAGATTTTAAAATTTCAAGATTTCAATATTTCAAAATTTCAAGAATTCAAGATTTCATAATTTCCAGATTTCAAGACTTCAAGAATACAAGATTTCAAGATTTCTAGATTTTAAGATTTCAAAATTTCAGGATTTTAAGATTTAAAGATTTAAAAATTTAAGGATTTAAAGATTTAAGGATTTAAAGATTTAAAGACTCAAAGATTTAAAGATTTCAAAATTTCAAGATTTCAAGATGTCAATATTTCAAAATTTCAAGAACAGAAGATTTCAAGTTTCAATATATCAAGGCTTCAAACTTTCAAGATTTCAAGATTCTATATTTCAAGGTTTCAAGATTTCGAGATTTCAAGGTTCAAAATTTCAGTGTTCAAACGTGCTGGCGATTTCACTAGCATAACATCTCGGTGCTCATTATTTTATTATTTTTATCATCCCAAAAAAGTTAGACTCTTTATTTTCATTCCTTTGCTGCTGCAAGTCTTTTTGCTGCCAAACTATTTGTTTTAATGTTAAATTCTAGGTTTTTATTAATTTTTTCTCAAGCCAAATGATAGCGACATATAACCCCCACCATTCTTAAAAGCCAAGTTTAATGTCAAAACATTGCAGTTTTTTTCTGCCGCCGTTCGAAATTTCAAAGAAAATGTTTACTTCAAATTATGTTGACGTGCGGTTGCTCACATAAAATGTCTTTAAACACAGCTACTAAATGTTAAACGAGCTCATAAATGTTTCGGTTTTTGTTGAAAAACATGAAAACACCTACATGCGACTGAAAACAAACAAATGCTAATCAACAGAGCTCCCGACGTAAAAATTTTGACATAAATTGGATTAATTTAACTTTTACTTTGTTACTCGAGATTTGGCATGTAATGGCCTTTGGTAGATCAAATTTCGTTACAGATCACTTTTGAACGAATAGTTTATGGTCAGAGGACAAGTAATTCGGTTGCCACTATTTGTCATGAGGACTATTTGGTTTGTTCTTGACAAACGAAAGACTTAAGACACAAACATTATGTAGTCTATGCTGGTTGAGTCTACTACTGGATATTTATATGTTAATAACTCGCAATGGGTGGCGATTACAGTTGAATTTGTGGAACTAAACGTGAATCATATCAACGAGGGTAATGTCAGTAAATATTACGATTCTGTTGTAGAGAATATTTTAATATTTTATTATTAAATTTTTATATTTCATTTATTTGAATATTTATTTCGTCTGAACCTTGAAAGTTTAAGGGAGAAAAAAACGTTTACTTCCTTCTCATATATTTTAAGTACCTTGATATGACAATGGACTGGGAAAAATACATCGAATAAGCATTCATCAAGGCAAAATTGGCTATATATTCATTCATCATATAGAGTCTGAGTATAAAAATAGGCTTTCGCGATAAAAAAGCAAAAAAGAAATAAAAAATTAGAAAACCTGTAGTGAGCAAGTATTCTCTCAATATAATAGCGATAGAATGTATTCCCAGCAGCACAATAAATAGGTTCAGGAAGCATCTGGCGAATATTTTGAATACATAGATTAGATCAGACCGTATGGAAGTCAACTCTATTTCTCTCAGGTCGGTGAAAATTAATCGGACTTTTACGAACCGAGAAATAATAATATTTTTAATTTATGGTAAATAAGCTAACCACCTCAAGAAACTTTGAGTACAGAAACTTTATAGAAGAAATTTAAAATTAAGATTTTTAAGTACGAGAAAAGTGTTTTTTTTTCGATAAAAAAATGTAACCTTCTCGTGCATATTTTTATAAGTTATATTATATTTCGGGGCAGGAGATGAGACTCTATTGACTCAACTTTGCGATTCTGACTTTAAAAGTTTGATCAGGGTAGTGACAAATTTTTCGTTTGGTCCCCTCAAATTAGAATTTTTATTTCAAATTTAAATCAGGAGAGCAGGTTAATTGCTAAAATTGCCTCAATAACGCCCTCTGGCGCTGAGGCCAAATATTATATTGTAATACAGGGTGGCGCAATAGAACGTGCATATTGCATCATCTTTTTTTGCAGGGTAGAAAAGGCGCGGGCGGGGGGACGCCTACATCGTTGGGTTGGCGGGCTCTTGGAGTTTTAGTCGCTATGAATCACTCCGACGGGAAGCGTCGCGCATTTTGCGTGCGCGCATTTTACGAGAACTCTCGTTCATATATTGCTACTAGGCGACTATATTGTGCTGAATATGGACT
>JAHXMU010026194.1:155902-255442 GCA_019455685.1 Philornis downsi
AGGAGTGATGAAAATGTAATCCTTTTTGAAGGACTTCCATATTTTTTGATGGGAAATTATAATTTTGCTTCTTTATAGTACGGTAATTCTGTGAGTTATACTGTATCCTTAAAAATACTGATACAAATGATATCGATATTTTATTTAAATTATCGGAAACTGTACTGCTGCAAATTTTTTATATTTTACAAAAAGCAAATACGGCAGCAAAAAATTACCTAAAAGTCGAAAATAAGTGCAGATTTTTGCGACACAAATGTCGACTTTTCTACTTTTCACATTACAATATTGGATTTCCACTTTTCCAATATTTCGTACAAAATGTCGATTAGTCGAAATTGGATTTACAAAACCCTATATTGTACTATTTGTCATTTGGTTCTATAATTTCATATAATCTATAATGATCATGTATATAAAATAAAAAAACTACGAATTTGAAAACTAAAAATCTCAGCTTTCATAAAACTGGTGGATTATTTCGCCTCGATGGATCTAAAATCAGTCTTTATTTATCGAACTGATTATCGCAAGCTGAGAGTTGGTGCATTAAGCTTTGGCTTTCGTCAGTTAATCACATTATTGTGTATCTGTGACGGTGCAAAATCCTCTGAGATTACCACAACCTTAACACAGCTAAAATGTATCAACAGAAAAATTGTTTATATTTCATTTAGAATAACAAATTTTTAAAACATGTACACAAATTTATATATATATAACTATATGGATCATTAATCATTGGTTTATAAATAAATTCTAAAATATTCAAACAAGTTACACTGCATAGTATGCAGAAAATATGGTGAGATCGCCCCTCATGCATGATAGATAGTTTTAATGATTAATTATTGTTGACTTTATGAATTTGTCTCCAAAAATATTTACCAAAACGACAGCGTAATAGTTATCTTGATTTAAGTGTCATTAATTTGAAATTCAATTTTTGTTCTTTTCGCGCTGCTCTACGCTGCGGTATTCGCAGCACTCGCAGAAGTTGCTTGGCCAAAATTGAAAAAAAATTCATTAACACCTGACAACTTTATTTGGACAACCTACACCTTGTCGTAGCATAAATCAAATTTGCGGAATTCTCCATTGACACACGCGCTGGACAAGAGCAACCAACAACTGCTTGCAACTTGTAACAGTTATGATTCGATTCGATGTTTTGTTTTTTTGAGCCGCTTTGATACCATTCCGAGAAAAAAAACACATTCATAATTTTGGATTGCAACGCAACTGCGCCAGCTAAGAAACGCATTCATTAAATGTTCTTGACAATGAGAGCCATGTAAACACATTACGACACAGCTGCCACAAATATGGTGTACTTGTGGCAACAACCGCCACAACTGAGAAAATTATAGCAGACGCCGAAAATTTAACAGTTTATTAATTAAATCCCATAAACGATGAGAGAGGAGACCAGGCCAGGCCAATCCAATCCAAGATAGCCAATGTGCGACGCACTCGCACCGATGTGATTGAAATTTTAAGCCAAATTTATCACATTGTAAAGTCGCCAAATAACATTAAAAATTATAAATCTTGTTGCTGCCCAAAAACTAGTCCGATGTTTGTCTCTTGGTAGAGTAGTGCGCGATATCTCACAGCGGCAGAACATGTTGTCCGGGACGTGCGTTTAATGCCGAATGCGATATTATTCGGCCGCTCATGCCAGTGCGTGAATAATTTCTGCCACAGTTTTCATGTTCGCAATCAAGTGCGTGAGAAGTAATCACTTCAATATGTGGGCTGAACAAACAAACAAGTGTTGATTTAGATAAATTAACAACAAAATAAATGCATATTTATTTAATTTATTAATATCAGTGTAGTTTTACTTAGCATTTTGGTCAAACGATAATGTCAACCATAATGAAAACGTGAATTGGTGCAAAAAAAAAAAAAAAAAAAAGGAAAAACATGCGTGCATTCAATATTCTATCAAAGACAACAAGATTATGAACATGTTATGCTTATAAATTAGAGAAACTTGAAATTAATGATACAGAGGTGATGATAAAGTAAAATTATAGCAAAGATTTTGGGTGTGGAGTATTTCTATACCAAATGAGATATAAGTAAGGTCAAATTTCTATATGGTTACAAAGTTTTGATTACCCTGCTCGATAGTGAGGAAAAAAAATGAATGACATATGAGAGAGCTCATCATGTTTGTAAGCTTACATGAATTCTATTTTCAAATTCGATGGAAGGAACTTGCTGTTTAATAAATTATTCAAAAATGAAACAAATTTCCTTGCTTGCCATGAATGGCATATAAGAGAATTTTTCACGTTTTCACGTTCACTGAATTTACATGAAGTATAGTTTTAAATAAAAAAAAATTTTACATTTATTTGCCATACTTTTCGACTACTCTACTACTCGAAGTGTTGGTTAGTATATCGAATCCATGATAATAAGAACAATAGTGGAGTTAACTAACTGTACCAGAGTCAATCAATATGACAGGCATACGAACTGTGATGACGCCTTGCGTATCTATCAAATTTTCACCGTGCACTGTTTTCCTAAAGAGTTACTCTTACTCCAGAGCTGTGTGCTTGGTCCTGGTATGAGAAATTTATTAGGTGCGCAACTAAGTTCCCAAAAGATGGCGCCAGCTGTAAGTGCTAGTCGATTCTGCCATAACCTAAACGTCATGAGTTGAGCTTAGACATATTCATATTCTTTTGGTTGTGTGCATATGTATAATTTTGTGCGAAATAATCGTCATATGCGGGAAGTATTGATTTTTTTTTCAATCATAGAAAACGGCGACTGAAGCTAATCGAGAGCTTCAAAACGTTCACGTGGATGCTGCTTTATGTGAAAAAAAGTATCATAATTGGTTCCGTTGCTTTAAAGACGGTGATTTTGGTGTTGGGGACCGTTTGCGTGCAGGAAGACAAAAAACTTTCGAAGACATTGAATTGACGACAATGTTTGATGAAGATTCGTGTCAAACGTAGGTAGAGCATGATTTAGTATTAAGAGCTACCCGCCAAGCCATTTTCAAGCGATTGCATGCGTTGGGAATGATTCAAAAACAAAGAACTTGGGTTCCTTATTAGTTGAAGCCAAGGGACGTTGAGTATCGTTTTTTCGCCTGTGACAAAAAAGAAAGATTTTTATTCATCGTTCTGCAACGAGTGATGGAAAATGGATTCATTACATCAATCCAAAGAAAAGAAAGTCATGGGGACTGCGCGATCATGCTTCTACGTCGTCGCCTTGGCCGAATATTCATGCTGCGAAGGTTATGCTCTGTATTTGGTGGGGCCAGGTCGGTGATATTTATTACGAGCTGTTGAAACCAAGCGAAACTATCACTGGGGATCGGTATCGACTTCAATTAATACGACTGAGCCGAGCTGTGCGCGAGAAACGCCCACAATATGCGGAGAGGCACGAAAAATTGATTCTTCATCATGACAACGCTTGGTCTCATATAGCAAAGCCCTTTAAAACCTACCTGGAAACGCTGAAATGGGAAGTCTTACCCTATCTGCCATATTATCCTGATATTGCGCCGTCCGTTTATCACTTGTTTCGTTCGATGGCACACGGTATGGCTGACCAGCAGTTCCACTCATATGACGACGTCAAGGAATGGCTAAATTCGAGGATAGTCTCAAAAGATGAACCGTTTTTTTTCTGAGCTTTGCCAGAAAGATGGGGGGAAAGTAGTAGCTAGCGTTAGAGCAATACTTTCAATGAATCATTTGTAAACATGTTTTCATAATACAATTATATTTTTATAAAAAAAAGCGAGAACTTAGTTGGGCACCTAATATTTCCACTGAAAGAATTGTGATGTCTATGTTACATGCGGACAGCGTTGCCAATTTAGCTCTCTTCTCGCTAAATTTTGTTTTTTTTTAACCTGTTTAGTGGACAAAAATTGTATAGAACTGTTTTCATACATTTTTTAGATTTTTTTTGTACTTTTTTTTATTAATTAATTTTAATTTTTTAATTTTTTTTTTGTACTTTTTTTGTTAATTAATTTTAATTTTTAATTTTTTTTTTAAATTTTTTTTAATTTTAATTTCATTTAATTATACTGCACTAAAAATTATTTCAGTAGCATTCAGCTTGAAGGAACGATTTGACTACCGAAAGTTCTTGCGGCGTAGAAATATAGCTCTATGAATGAATTAAAGAATATCAGAGCAGTCAAATCAGGTGGCCGTTGACCATTTCTTGAAATAATTTGTTGTGGAAAGAGGTCTCGCAGTAATTCCATTGTAATGCTGGCTGTATGCGATGTGGCACTGTCTTGTTGATACCACATGTTAATCAAGCCCAAAGCATGCAGTTGTGGCATTAAAAAGTTTTCAATCATATCACGATATCGTTCCCCATTGACAGTTATCGTTACGCCGTTTTCAGTTTCCAAATGGCGCACTATATTGTCACTTTTAATGGATGCAAAGGTGACTGATGAATAATTTGAGGGTTTTGCATTGCCCAGAACCGACTATTCTGTTTATTCATATATCCATTCAAATGAAAATGTGCCTCATCACTCATTATGACTTTTTCATGAAAATCGGGGTTGTCATGGGCGAGCTGTAACATCCTATTGGCATATGTACGGCGGCGTAAATGGTATTGTGGAAGAATCTTCTGTGTGAACTGAATTTAATGGAAAGAAATGCAAATCCTTGTGCAAAATTGTGGCCAAAGTTGTTCTTTGAAGACCAAGCTCCTGAGCACGGCGTCGAATTGAGGTTGATGGATTGTTTTGAATACTTTCTTGAGCAGCAGTAATGTTTTCAGCCGATCTTGCAAGACGTTGTGCTCCATGCTTGGCCCTATCAGCTGCAGACCCTCTTTCTTCGAAATCATTCACTACACGATAAATAGTGCGTCTTGTTGGCATGTTGTTTCTCCCAAAAACTGCACGTAACTTTCTCATCGTTACAGTAATCGATGATTGATTTTGATAAAATGTTTTAACGATTAAAACACGTTGGTTTGTCGAATATTTTTCCATAATAAATTTGCCCAGTCTCTGCTTCACGACTGCCAAATATGAACTTTTAAAACTAATGTTTACCGAAGTGGATGTAAAACAAAATAGTATACCTTCCCGACGGACACCCTGTACACGCGACTATCGTTCGCATGATCCTAGGGAAGACCCCATATACAGACACTTATCACTATTTGAGCTGCGGTCAGCTCGAGGTGTTTGATGGATACTTCGAGTAGTCGAGTAATCGATAAGCCTTGTAAATGTTTTTCAAACTACATAGTTCGGGGTCGTCATTAGGCTGTAGTGCCGTAAAGTGCATCTAAAAACGTAATGCTTACACCTCTTCCATATCTCATTCATGGGATGCAAGGGAATTTGTTTGCATATTCTGTTTACTTACATAAGTTACGCTCATATATTGAAAATTTTTATGATTTTCAGAAATCTAAAATTTTCTAATTTTTCCAGTTAGCACAAAATAGGGATCTGATGTAGGAGAGCTAATCAATTGGGAATTCGATAGTTAATTAAGGAGACTGTTGATTACAACGTTCACGTTTTTCCCTTTACTAACAGATGTACATTTTTTTTTATAGATAATTCTGCATATTTTTATAAAAATGTCCTAGGTGCTAAATTAATGTCACATAGCGGCATATTTAATAGGTGGAGATTTCTATAGATAAATCCAAATGCTTTGATCACTCCAGAAGTTATGAGCATCACACCTAATTTATGTTTATAAAGAATCTGTACAGATCTTTCCATTAAATAATAATAATAATAAACAAAAAAAAAAAAAAAAAAAATATGCGGGGCAGAATTACAGTATTTACGGAGAAAAATAATCATTAGAAGTTTCAATACTTTAACAAAAGATTTATAATTTTGGTCTTCACAAAATGTACACTTTGCCAAAAAAACATGTATCAGATAACAGTTGTCACACGCCGAGCGATAAGCAATACATTGAGTATTATATACGTTACGTCTTTCCAGCCTTCTCATGATTCATATCGCCCAAGGGGATTTTCAATATTTTGTAAAAAAAAGATATATGAGATAACAGTTACCACATTAGCAATGATGCATTGAGTATTATACTTCTCATGATTCATATCGCCTACGTGGCTTTCGATATTGCAAGAAAGCTCTCATGTCAAATATTATGAACAGTTCTGACACTTTGGTAATTTAATTTACTACTTAAATTATCACAAAATTTTATTCCAGCTACTTTACATACTAATACGCTTTCTAATTTATTTGCAATGCCATGAGCGTGAAAAATGCTCTACTGTACCAACTGCCACATGCCTGTAAAAGTATTAGCATATAATCTTAACATGTCTTGACGTTAATGATGTTCATGCAAAACGAATGCGGTTTGCGACTTTGTAACTCACTCATATCTGGGCAAATGAAATGTCGCACATTGCAATTTGTAACCGCTGCAGGTAGAGATGTAAGACAATCTCAAGTAATGGGGGTAATGATAGTTGGTCAAAAGCTTACAGTGCCAGAAAAAGATTTGTATGCATGTAAGTACAAATTCGTATGTTGTTTTTTTTTTTTGATTTTTGTTAGTTCGAGCTTATAATTTAAAGACAGTTTAGATTAACCCGTGTGTAGCATGCACTCCTCTATCCGAGATGATTAACAAAAGTTTAGGAATATTAAGAACGTTTTTGGCCAAGTTCAGAGCTTAATTACAGAGATTTCTGTAAACTGTAAATCTAATGGAATTCATGGCAGGATGATTTCAAAAATTCATATTATAGAAACAGTCAGTATTATTTTTTTTGGAAATGATTTTTTGCTGGAAGTTCTAGAAACTAAATATAAAATTCTGGACGTGCCATGACAAACTACTCTTTTTGGTCGGAAGTTGCGGCTTGGACCTTTGAGTGACAATTAATTGCAGGGAATGAAAATTTACTTGAATTTTAAAATTTGCGCAATATATATTATTTTGTTAAACTACCACGTGAAAATTTTGGGAAAAATGGGGCAACTGGATGTGGCGCATTTAGTTCAAAGGTGAGGGTATATGAGGACTGTACCAAAACCAGCCGACCTACATGTAGATGGTGTCAGTAGTTTGAAAAAATTACTTTGGTGAAAAACATATAAAACATATGTCTTAAGTTTTAAGGCGCCACATTGTTTAGTATTTTTATTTGAGCCATCAAAAATAAATGATCTCAGTGGAAAAATTAGTTACCGTTGTGTAATTTAATATTTTCATTTGAATGGTCTCAGTCCAACCAATGTTAAAGCCGAGATAAATTGCTCCTTCGTTAACGATTGTAAAATATTGAGTAGTAGAGTTTAAACGAGGCCGTACTACCTGTCAAGACGAACACCGTAGGAGTCGACCAATTGAGGTACGAGTATCCACGCCAGGCACGGTTAAGAAAATCCACAAAATGGTATTGTCTTGTCTTCCGCTGAAGATTCATAAGCTAGCTGGAATAATAAGCATTTCAAAAAGAGCAATACATCGTATATTGACCGAAGATTTGAAGATGAGAAAACTGTGCGCAAGATGGGTGCCGCGCTTGCTTTCAATAGAACAAAATCAGCGTCTTGAAGATGTTCCAATGCAGTGTTTGGCGCTGTTCTACCGCAATAAAGTCGAACTTTTGTGTGGATTTATAACCATGGATGAGACATTCTACTTCACACCTGAGACAAAGGAATAGTCAAAGCAGTGGACTGGGATAGGGGAATCGTGTCCAAAGAAGACGAAGACGGTTCAAACTGCAGACAAGATCATGGCGTCTGTTTTTTTGGGATGCGCATGGGATTATTTTTATTGATTATCTTCAGAAGCGAAAAATATGAAAAATATTAGGAAAATATTACGCTAATTTGATAAAATTATGAAAAAAGGCCGCATTTGGCGAAAAAGAAAGTGTTGTTTCACCAAGACAATGCTCCGGTACACACATCCACTAATGCGGTGGCCACTATTTCGAATTGTTTTATCACATACCTAATTCAGCTCACTCCAAACTTGAAAAAATGTCTCCAAACCTAAAAAAAATGGCTCGATGGTAAAAGATTTGCCAACAATGAAGGGATGGAGTCTGCGGTTGATGGACATTTTAAGCAGTTTTACAATTCTTACTACAAACAGGACACAGAAGCTATTGCATAAAGCTGGAAAAAGTGTATCGAATTAAAAGGAGATTATACTGAAAAACATTTGTCCCACCTTTTTTGTGCCTTATTTGCTAAGTCACCTAGTTTTAGGATCCTCGTAGGTATTTTAAGTATTCTTTAGTAAATATCAAGCAGGAGAGGAAAGCGAAATTGCACTTTTGAATATAGATTTGTGAGGGGTTAGTAAGGAACAGCGCTATACATTCTGTCAAAACAGTACCGACAATTGGTTACTTAAAGAGCCTGATTAAAGCGACCGTTAAAATTTTGTTTAGTCTCTAAGTTGGCATGACTGTTTGGTTGTGATCTGTTATTTAGTTCATTTACAATGCTCGATCTTGACAGCTCATCTCATATGTGTTATGCGATTTTATTTTAAAGAATAACAATATCAATCAAAGAATTTGTCTTAAATTTAGTATTGAAAATATAATGCCATGTGCCGAACCGCTGCAAATATCATAGAATGCTTACAGTGAATCAACTTTATGTAAAATGCATGCATATAAGTGGTACAGTGCATCCGAAAGTCGTGGAGATGTAGTGGAGGATTTGTCTCGTTCATTAACGTCTTCAACTGAATTTAATATCGATAAGGAAGGAAATGGCGGCTGAAATTGTCGTTTAAGTTTGAGGAAGATATCTGCTGAACTTATGTCTCACGATTCCGTTCATAACATATTGCACGAGCATTGCCTTTCAACTAGCTGCAAAAGAACTGAATTTTCTCCAATCACGATCTCACACTCATAAAACCCATTATAACTAGTGATGATGTGCATATCAAGTTAACAGGCTTCGGATTTAATCCGAAAAAACAGCGTCAAAGTCTATTAGAAATCCAGGTAATTCTTACCGGTTTCTTTGATCATCGCGACCTGCGCACCCGGAGTTCTTGTCTGAAGGTTAGAAGATAAATGATGAATATTATATGAACATTATGCGGTATTTAGGGAAGCAGATTAATCGAAAAAGGCAATTTGATTTTATTTTATTTTGCACCATGATAATGGACCATCTCATTAGACCATCATTTTGAATGAATTTCTGACCAAAAACTTGACAAATATCAAATATCTCTTTTTAAAACTCAAATTATCATTTCGATTCCCCCGTTTTCAGTCGATGTAGGGCATGAAAGAGAATTCGCGGTCAGAACTGAAATCTCTTTTGGAACATTCGTTGTGAAAATTAGATAATTCCTTGGCGTAAAGATATTATTGCGGAAGGGGCCAAACAAATAAATTGAGTAATAAATAATTCGCATTTTATTGACCAATTCATTTTAACAGAATTTATATTACATAAGTGGTTATTTATAAGAGCAGTGGGTCCAGTTAGCATTTTCTAGACGATGAATAAAAAATGCTGCCACAAATGAGTTAACCGTGAGAATTATTTTCATTATTCACAGTTGCGTAATTAGTGCTGGTCTTAAGAATTTTTAGAAGTTTCCACTCATGTGTATTTTTTGATACAAAATTATGCAGTATCAGTATAAAGCTAACTTGGCCATTTTCTCACGATGTCAGCGAAATACTAAAGGTGTCAAAAACCATGATGACTGACCTAAAAGGATCAAGTCTGAAGGTTGTCCCAGATTTCCAACATTTTACTTATAGTAGCTGTAATAGATACCTCAATATGGCGAACTTCAAAATATCGGAAATGTGTTTTCTTTGCCCCTCTAAATTAAATTCCCTTGCATTCCATGAATGATATAGCAGAGCTTCTGACATTCAGTGAGCTTACACAGGCATTCTTAGACTCAGTCAACGGGACCTATAGTTTAACAACAATTCCGAACGTCATAGGTAGAGAAGCATTCACCAATTTTGTCAATTACTCGACTACTAGGAGACTGTTAGGTGACCGCCGTTCAAATAGTGATAGGTGGCCGTATGTGGGATTGAACCCGCACTATAGGCGGCTATTCTACTGCAGTTAATAAAGCGTTCTCTACATCAAGATATTTAAAGAAGTTACGCAAAAAACAAAAAACAAATAAAAAAATAAATAAAGTAAAAAATAAAAAAAATAAATAAACTGCTGACACAATAGAACGTGCATAATAGATTAAAAAATAAATACAAAAGGTATGGTTAAAATAAATCTAAGGCATTGTAGAGTAATAAATTGAGTTTATTTTTTAAAAATAAAATCATCTAAATGGTGACCCTCTTTACGACGGCACTCCTCTAAAGGCAAACGAAAATTATTGAAAACTTTCTTCAGTAATACTGGTGTAATGGCTGCCATTTCACCACGGATATTCTCCTTGAGCTGAACGATGTTTCTTGGATTATTACTGTAGGCTTTGTGTTTGAAAGTCAAGAGGCGTCAAGTCTGGACTACGTGGGGGCCATGGGATATCACTTCTTTTCGAAATGAGTCTGCCAGGGAACATCTGCTTCACCACCGCCATGGAGCTCCATCTTGTTGTAACCGATTTCTGGAATTCACTATTCTTGAACTTTCAATTTCTGCCAAAAATCCATCCAACATCTCAACATAGCGTTCCATATAAACCGTGACGTTTTGGCTCCGCGCATTTTCGAAGAAAAAGGGACCAATTATTCCTCTGCCAGAGATTGCTGCCCATACTGTCACTTTAGGACTATGCAATGGTTTCTGGTGTTTGATTTTGGGATTTTCACTGTTCCAGTAATGACAATTTTGACGGTTTACGAACACATTCATAAGGAAATAAGCCTCGTCAGAGAAAAGGATATTGTCAAAATTGGAAAATCGATTAAGCATTTCATTAGCAAATGCGAGCCTTGCTATGAAGTCAGACTCTTTCAATTCTTTGTGTTAATTGCAGCTTATGTGGATGCAGTTTAAGATCCAACGTTAAAATTCGTTGCAAACTTCGTCGTGATAATTGTAAGACAGACGATTTCATGCGAGTCGACATTTGTGGATTTCCTCGTACTGACTCCATAACTCTCTCAACATTGTCTTCGGTCCTAGATGTTCTTGGGCGACCATTTGCTTGTGGTTTAAATGTTGAACCGGTCTCTTCAAAACGCTTTACCCATATTTTAATTAAATTAGCAGTCAGAGCTTCACTAATTCGCCGTAGTCCACATTCAGCAGAATATAGTCGCCTAGTAGCAATATATGTACGAGAGTTCTCGTAAAATGCGCGCACGCAAAATGCGCGACGCTTCCCGTCGAAGTGATTCATAGCGACTAAAACTCCATGAGCCCGTCAACCCAACGATGTAGGCAGAAACCGCAATATGATTATGTAATTTCAATTCGTGTCCACTGTGTTTTCTGCTTTTTCCTTATTTATTATTGTATGGAAGGCAAACTGCGGACTCTACATTTGATGTGGAACTGTTGGCTCTACCCTCGTAGTTTCTTTGCAGTTTGCTAGTATTGCTGTGTAATCATTGTAATACATTGACTGCAGCCACCAGGCCCTAATATAGTTTTATTTACAGTGTTTTGTTTAAGTATATTTTTCATTGGTCCTCGGACAATTGCCGTTTACTGCGGGGTAATTTGTTTTTGGACTTGAATATGCATATCTTTTTAATTTACTTTCGCACAGTAATTTAATACTCCTGTAAAATTTTTACAATGTGGTCGTATATTTTAAAATTTAACAAATAAAGTATGTGGTCTTAACCTGCAACAAAAAGCATGTTATACTCGTATCTACAAAAGAGCAAGATTTGTTGGAATTTGTTGGCAATGTCATGAAATTCCTTAATGTGATAAATATGGCACGATCTGTCGGGTCAAGTGTTTGGTAGATTGGTATAGGTTATCAAAGAAATTAAAGTCAATTGAGATGGAGAGATGTGGCAGCACATTCAAGGCGAGGTAGTTTAGAGAACTTATGTGAGCAAATATGAAGCTATATCGAAGGCGGGTAATTAACAATGTAATATTTTCGATATCAGTTTACAACTGTCGAAAATAAGTCAAAAACTTTAAATATACCTGAAAGTAGTCGGGTTCAATAATCACATATATTTTCCTTATTCTTTATTATATACATACGAGAGCGGTGCCAAAACTAGCCGACCTAACAAAGAAAACACAAAAAAATTGGGAAAAATGTTCTTTATTTTTTAACATTATCTCCTTTTAGCTCGATACACTTTTTCTATCGGTATTCAGTAGCTTCTACACCTTGTTTATAGTAAGAATAGTTAAAATCCTTAAAATAGCCATCGACCGCAGGCTCTACCTCCTCATTGTTGGCAAATCTTTTATCATCTAGGCATTTTTCAGGTTTGGAAATAGAAGATAGACCGAGGGAATTAAATCTGGTGAATAAGGTGCTTAATGAAGCAATTCGAACTTTAATTCTTTCATTTTCGTCACCGCAATAGTGGATGTGTGAACTGGATGAAACAACAAACGGGAACTTTTCTCCATACTTCATCACCTAAATGCTGGAATACATCAACATAATATTCGCCGTTGATGGTTTTTCCTTCTTGAAGATATTCATTAAAACTGATACCATGAGCATCAAAAAAAAAAAAAAACAAAAAAAAAAAAAAAACAATTATCCTATTCCAGTCCACTGCTTTGACTATCCCTTTGTCTCAGGTGTGAAGTGGTGAACCCATGTCATATCTATGGTTGTAAATGCACGCGAAGGTTCGACTTTATTGCGGTGAAATATTGCCAAACACCTTTACGACGCTGTTTTTGCTCTATTGATAGCAAGCGCGGCACCCATTTTGCACAAAGCTTTCTCATCTTCAAATCTTCGGTCAATATACAATGTATAGCATTTTTTGAAATGCCTGTCATTCCAGCTAGCTTATGCACTTATGCAAACGACGATAATTTAATACCATTTTGTGAATTTTCTTAGCCGTGTATGGCGTGGACACCTCAATTGGTTGACCACCATGGTGTTTGTCTTGACAGCTCGTACGGCCTCGTTTAAACTCTGCTGCCCAATATTTTACAGTCGTGAACAAGGAGCAGACTCTCCCAGATCTAGCTCGGCTTTAATATTGGTTGGATTGAGACCTTTCAAATGGAAATGTAGAATTACATAATGGTGACCAATTTTTTCCATGTTTACAAGTTCACTGAGATCATTTAATTTTGATGGCTCAAATAAAAAAAATTGATCAAAAATTGACCTTGAAACTTAAAACATATGTTTTATAAGACTGTCACCATTATAATGTTTTCACACTACTGGCACCATTTGTACGTCAGGTCGGCTGGTTTTGTGATCGATCTCGTATATGTAATATGATAACAATATAATATAATTACTGTCAAACTTTTCCTTTATTTATATCCTTAATATTATTATATAGTCTTAGTATTTTTATAGAAGTCATTGTTTTCTACAATTATGATATGTCAATAAATGTTCACTCTGGTTATTGTTAAACCTTGGAATGACTTCATAATATTCCTAAAAATATAATACTTTTTAAAATATATTGCTTACACTTATTTGTTTACTTAATATAGTCTGTGGTAAAACTAATAAAAACCACTTAAATTGTGGCATTACCAATGAACTAAGTCAGTTAGTTGATAGTTATAATTTAATGGCCACTACTCTACTTAATGGCACGGATCTGAGAGTCAAATGAATCCGTATACAATGTTTAAAATAGCACAGTAGCAGCTATCGACGAGGGAAAAGCGGAAATTGTTCATACAGTAACTGATGCCAAAGTCTAATTGAGCATTGACTGTTGAAGAAAAACCCACAGTAGTGAATAGATTTATTAAACTAAGTGGTCATATAAAGTAAAATGTATTATAAAAGCAATTAAACGGAAGACCTAAGCAAGAAACTTGTTTTAAAGATAAAGTGCGTCTTGGTAAAATGTTAATGCTAAAGTGGAATAACAATAAATAAATACATATATAAAATATACTTATAGAAGCAGAAGTCTGGTTCAAGAATAACACATATATTTTCCTTAAATTTAGTATTTATAATATATCAGTATAAGTACTGATATCTCAATAAAAATACATGCCATATGGCAATGGAATGGCTTTTAGAAGCGATAAAGCGAAGCTTAATCGGTAAAGTTGTTTAGGGGCAATATCAGCACGTGGCTCCATATGGTTCATTTTCAACAGGAATCGTCCTTGATGTAACTAACTGGCAGTTGCTAGTTATGATCAAATTCCCAGTGTAATCGCTTTTACCAGCGGTAAAACCAATCTAGAACGACCAATTTGTATGGTGACTGTATATAATACAGCCTCCTTTGCTTAAACCAAATACTCATATTTACATTTTTGTTAGAATCAATTCTTAATTGCGATCACAAGAATTCATGGTTGGACTAAGAGATACCGGCGCATCGACTCAAAAACTGATTGTTAATCTATCGGTATATAATTTGTATGGCCTAACATGGACCGACATTGCGCATTTTCAATAGGTTTTCCACATTGGCTAAACTAAATGCACCCAGCAAAAGAAGTGCATCCACGAAAGCTGAAACTATTCGTAATTTTTAAAACAAAGTAGTCAAAATTTGCGTAATCTTCAAATCATTTAACATAGACTTGCCACAGGAAGCAAACAGTTTTTATGGTGTGACTTCTTCACATTTTCATGATTGTTGTTATAGCAGCGAAAAAGCAATCATTTTTGAAATCATTTTCATTTGACCAAAGCAATCTTGTTCTTGGATCAGAGTTTTCAAACCGAAATTAGATAGTAAAACAGCGTTTCCATTAAATGTGATTATTTCTAAGTCGAATCGAAACAAATTAATAGTATCGGGTGATTTTTAATTTATATTTTTTTTAAATCGAATAAAACACTCAGATTTGCATCATATATTAAAATTTTTTATTGGAATCAATAAATTGTTTTTTGCCATTTAATTTTTGAAAAAAAATTTCATGTAAATGTTGTCCGCGACTCCGTCTCAAAATGTCCATTTGGAAAGTCAAATTTTTCGTCAGTTTTTCGGGGTTTTCGGCCTGTATTCCACGAATAACACGTATTATGTTATCCTGCAAGGCTTCAATAGTGGTCGGCTTGTCCACAAAGACTAACGACTTGACATAACCCCACAAGAAATAATCAAGAGACGTTAAATCGCAAAAGATCTTGGGGCCATTTCACAGGATCAAATCGAGAGAGATAAGCTGCTCACCAAATTTATCCCTCAACATTTCCATTGTTTCACGAGCAGTGTGGCATGTTGCACTGTCCTGATGAAACCACATGTCAACCAAGTACAACTCAGCCAATTGGGGCAAAAATAAATCGGGTATCATGGCTCGATATCGTTCGCCGTTGACGGTAACGTTTCTTCCATGATCGACTTTGAAGAAAAATGGACCGATGATACCACCAGTCCATAAACCACAATCGACTGTCGTTTTTTTCAGGATGCATCGGTAATTCATGTATGGCATGTGGTTGTTCATCGCCCCAGATGTGACAGTTTTGCTTCTGTACGTATCCGTTCAGCAATAAATGAGTCTCATCGCTGAACACAATTTTTCACTAAAACAGCAGATTTTCATTGAGATTTTGTAACGATCATTCACGAAAAATTAGACGTTATGGTAGGTCATTTCAATTCTTGCGTGAGTTGAATTTTATAGGCTTTCAAACCCAAATCAACGTGTAACATTTTTCTAGTGGTTGAGTAATACATGCCCAATTGTTGAACTGACGGCGACGAATTGGCATTTCACGATCGTCATTAACACTGGTCGCTACGGCTGCAATATTTTCTTCGGTACGCACTCTACGCATGCAAGTCGATGTTTTTATGTTCAACAAATTAAATTTGGTGCGAAATTTGGAGATAACAGCATCAATTGTTGATTCAGCAGGTCGATTATGACGACCATAAAATGGTTGTATCAAACGATGCACATTTGTCACAGAGCACGAATTTTGATAATAAATTTCAACGATTTGCATTCGTTGCTCGTTTGTTAGTCTTTCCATGATGAAATGGCAGAGTATACATATTGTACACTTTTCACTTTGACAGATGAAGTTAGGGCGCTATTAAAAAATCACTTTATATTTAACTGCAATTTGATTTAATAAAAACTACCGAGTTTGTTTAGATTTTGGAACGGAATAAAAGTGCTTCTATGGAATAGAATATGCATATAGTTCACTATTGGATGTGATGAAAATGTTATTCTTTTTTAAGTATAAGTATAAGGAAGTAAGTCAAAAAGAATAACATTTTCATCACTTCCTATACTGGAATATATGCATATTCTATTCTATATGTGTATATACAGGATGGCGCACGAATCGTACTACAAACGCAATATTAATGTCGACGGGAACTGTTATGGAAAGATGTTGAAGGAGTTTTTTTTACCCATAATTGCACCGAAGACGTATACGCACACATAACTGCACACATAGCCAGACGGGTTATGGCTGAGCTCCAACAAAAAGAAAAAAGAAATTAATATCCATTAACTACACTTTTCTCTACCACCCAAGGTCATCTGACCTGGCTGTACCAGACTTTTTTTAATGTCAAGCAAGAAGAAGAATTGAAGCAATCCATTAAAATAATAACTGAGACAATCCTGCAATCAATTATTTTCTGATAATGTGTAGCCTAGACAGATGTCGTTGTATCGATTTAAAAAATGATTCTGAATGTTTCAAATATCTGCAAAAATTGTGAGAACTGTACAAAAATAATTATAATTATGAGAAATTATCCAAACCATGATACATATTTTAGTTCATAAATAAAAAATACATATGATGCTATTCTTGTACCCACAACAGAGGTGAGGATATACTAAAATTCGTCGTTAATCAAGAACTAAGAATACCCACCTGAGAGTTCATAAATAAGTGCAGTGATTATTCTTTAAATCGATTTAGGGTTTTCTCCATCCGTTTGAGCGTTTATTGAAACCTCGATGGAGGCCGTACTGCTTGAGTTAAGAGGTTCAACTTTTGCATTAAAGTGCCCTATATTATTAGGCAGGTCCTGTTCTGAATTGACAAAATCGAGGCCATAGGAAAAATTTTGCCCATGCAAGAACTGAAACCACTTAATTAAAAATAAATTTTGAATTATTATAACAACTATTCATTAGATAGATTCAGTGCGTACTGGCAATGTACAGATACTGGAAAGATCTATTTTCATTTACTGAGTTGCAGTCCCAATTGTGCCCATGGCTGTTGTAAAATATCTAAAATTTCCCATTTTCATTTAAAAATTGGTCGACAGTGATATACAATGATGGAAGAGGTTATTTCTGGCACGTCTACTTATCTAGAGGTGATCGTCTTTCATATTGCGGACTGCTAGCGTTGAAAATGGGAGTAATCGGAAAGTACTTTCCGAAATAATGGACATTTCCAGTTCTTTTTCAACATTTCTATCATTTGTTTACTAATTTAGAGTGATATACGACTACTAACATATTATATTTAGAAGAAAACGTTATCCCAACTAAACGTTTTTTAAACATCGGCCCAATTGAGGACGTGGTTATGGTCAATTAATTCATAAGAATCCCCATCTTTAATAGAAAAGGAGACCAAATTCGATATAAGTACTATGCCTCAGAAGAAGGCATTTTTGATACGTTGGATATATCTGTGGTCACAACAACCCATAACAGCCTAAGTCTGTTTTTTAATATTTTCAGCACAGGAGTTTAAAGTTTTGAATCTTCACTGAAAATCAGGAGAAGGTGTTTTTTGGAAAACTTTGCTACAGATTCCAAGGAAACGAGTTCCTTTACTTAGTTGTTAACAAAAAATAGTTGTTTATTCTCGCAGTCAAAAGATTTTATCGAAAAAGACACTTAGGCTCTTATGAATTGTTGAACGAAAGAAAGTCAAAAAGTTCAAGTTGAGTTAGGCTATTATTCCAGATTAAATAAAAAACTTTAAGTGCACCCAAATTGACATAAATTATTATTCTATGTCAAAATATTTCAGATTTTTTTGGATTAACGACTTAAGTTAATTTAGGCAATGATGAAAAAATAATGTTTATATTTGTTGTAATCCTAAATTGACTTAGGCAGTTATGCCAAAACAGACATTTAGAAAAATAACTTAAGCTATTAGGTTTTTTAGGATTAATTGCCTTCCTAGAAGAGACACAAACATGAAAAATTTAGAGCAAATAAATTTAGATACGCTGAATACGATGGTGCTAATAACTCAATTGTGTCCTAACTCGAGTTAGGCTGTTACGAGTTGTGACCACAGATATGACGTTGGACATAACGATGTGTCTGTACGTCGACCTCAACATTGTGTGCCTCAAGTATCTTATTGGATTAAACTATTTCAATAGGAAAAACAAATTGCTCATATACAAATTTGTTGTTTTCTTTATCGGAAAATTGTATAATTTACTTATTTCAATTAAAAACCGGCGGTAGTTAATATGCAAGGAAAGAAACTGCTCTAATTTGTATACATTTGTAAGGAGGAAGGCCCTAGTTATGGAGTGATAACCACTCCGAGACATGAGTTCTCAGTGGGAAAAACACGTCCCCAGGGTACTGTTTTTAGTTGATGGAGTAGTTCCCAGTGGAAAAATAAGAAAATTCGAGCGGCGTCCCCAGGGTGGAGTTTTTACTTGATGGAATAGTCTGTAACTACACGGTGCTAAATCAGGTGAATACCAAGACCGACGGTAGTTGGTAGGCAAAGGAAGGAACTGCTGCAATTTGTTTACATTTCGAAGGGATAACCACTCTAAGACTTGGTTTCTCAATGGAAAATTGAAAAAATCCGAGTGGTGATAACCACTCTATGACATGATTACTCAGTGGCAAATTAAGAAAATCCGAGTGGTGTCCCCTATGAACACCAAGACCGTCGGTAGTTGGTAGGCAAGGGAAGGAATGGTACCAATTTGCATACATTTCTAAGAGGAGGTTCTAGTTATGGAGTAATAACCACTCTAAGACTTGGTTTCTCAATGGAAAACTAAGAAAATCCGATCGGTGTCCCCTATGCTAAATCAGAGGAATACGTTGATTGTGGAGTGATATTAATTGTTTATTTTTCCAAAAAATTTGATACCTTTACGAAGATTAAACATAAATTTAAATAACATTTCTTATTAACGGTTTGGCCTGGCGGAAAAAACCAATAACCCAAATAATCGAAGAAAGATTTTAGAATAGCTTTGATTTTAGAGCGGCTTTAGCGCGATATTTTTAGTTCTATTGCCCCTTTCGCAAGATTTTTACTCGATTGGTCGATTGCTTCAGTTTCAAGTCTTATCTTCTGTAATAATACGCTTTTTAATATCCTGCTTGCCGGAAATCTCTTTACAGATTTTAAATCGACGATCTTTATCGAAAAAAAAAAATTATCATTTTTGGTTACAATCGAGATTTGGAGTTGACTGAATAGTTTTAAATGTCGACATTGTCAAAGGGATCTCTAGTTGTTCATCGGCGGTTTGGTCGCAATTTTCATCGGTAGAGGATTATGGTCGATTCTTTTTCAACTCTTTCTTTGTCTTCTTTAAACTATTTCTTTTATTTGTAGAAATTTGTTTCCAGCAAAATTTGTCCATCGAAGGCTTTCTGCGACATTCTAAATGTTTCCCAGAAGAAATTTCATTTCTTAAATAGAATTAAATGCAATTTATTTGCTCCACAAAAATACAAATCAACAAATTGCAGAAATTGTCGACATTACTTTTTGCTTTGCGCAAAACCAAGTGTAGCCCAAATACTATTGGCACCTATGATATAAAATTTTGCACTTTCGTATGTCTTGTCTGTCACAGTACTATTAACTTATAAAAGAAATATTTCTGAGATATATCTGTAACTGAAAACTGATCTTCCTTTTTGGACACATTCTTTGGACAATTTTTAAGCTCTAATAAAATGTGCTGGAAATGTAAAATTATTTAGTCTACTCGACTTTATTAGCAGTGTCATTTCCATCATGAAAAAAGTTTTGTTCCACAACTTTCTTGCCTGCAGAAAACGGATATTATTATATAAGATGATACAGGGTTGTACATATGTATGTTGGTTTCAAAACTACCGATCCGGCAAGGCTGTCAGCTGTTAAGTACCTATCATCTGAAGTGTTATTTATTTAGTGAAAGGTTTGCCGCTTACCAACCGAAGAACGCGTAAAAATAGTTACAACTTACTATTTAACTGAGAATTCAAACGTAATTCAACACGACATATTTTGGCTTTATTACATGAGAGGTTTTCAGAAAGCTTAACTTTAGGTTTTGGCAACATCAGTTGGTCATTAAGATCATGCGATGTGACGCCATTAGACTTTTTTTTAGGCTACGTTAACATGGATAATTCCCGCTTCAACGTTTGGGAATTATCCATGTCAACGTAGCCTAAAAAAAAGTCTAACATTTTTCGCACTTTTCGGGCGGTATCTCGGTGATAACTTGACGAATGTTGGCCTTCAAGAAGCATTTGAAAGTGCGAAAAGTGCGAAAAAGTGCTCGAAAACTACCTCAAACGGATCCACGACAACAACCAATCTAGAGGCGCTCGTTTAAATGGCATTATATTTTATAATGACAAGATCAAAATTATTTAACTTTACTTTTGAAACCGAAAAATTAATAACCCTCTATAATATGTTGTTTATAAGTACATAAATTGTTTATATTCGATGCACATTAACTAAGAGAAACATTGTTTGTTTAAAACATATGAGTTAAGCGATAAACACAAAAAATTATCTAAACCAAAAACGTAAGCAATCGATATGTAATCGAACTCGTCTTCATGTACCAAAATTGGCAACGACACCTGTCACGAGAAATTAGCACATACGAATATAGTCTCTGTCCAAACCTGCCAGAGAATGCAACATTTTTTTTAACATATAAAATTCAGTTAAGCATTTTTGTGGTTGCCGGCATTTTTGGTACAACAACTCAGCTGTTTGTATAAATTAATACAAAAAAAAAACAAAAACTATTTTTGCAAAGGCGGATCAAAAAGATAGCGAAGTTTAATTGTTTAATCTTTAAGCTTGTGTGTGGTTGCCTGTAAAGTTATTTTGTCGAACATGGAAATAGAATAAAGCGCTGAATGTTGATGCAGCAGTTATAACATTTGAGTATTCCAAATAAGAAATATACGAATCGTAAACAAAAACATTCTCCGGCTCGAAGCTTACATATCCATTATTATGGATTCCAATTGATAGCGTTGAGGGAAATTCATAATCGTTTTTGAAGAGCCTTTTTTGTGTACTCCAGTTTTATAAAGCACAATGAACACAATGAACGGTATACCGATTCGATGAGAGGGCGTTGCAATTCTTTCCTGCGAAAAATCGTATTTTTTACGATTTTTACTAGTCAAGTCAAGAACTAAAAAAATTGAGGCTGCTTTCGAGTAACTGCTATCGTTTACAACTTTTAAATAAATTATAAAAAATACCGAAGACAGCCATTCTTAAAGATGTTTTTATTCCTTGTTTAGGCATTAATCATTTCCTATTACGTGTGTAACAATTTGAAATTCTTCAGCTAAGCCGATACAATAAATGTATTTCAAATGTCATACAAATTTACGACGATCAAAGTAAGGTTGTCTGTCTATCCGTCGGCGTGCCTGCTAAAAGTACGCTAGAGATCAGATTGCCTGAATTTGATGGCTCAAATTTATCATTAATATATCTCATGATCATAGCAAGCTAAGTTTTAAATTGTATAAAATTGCCCCTATAAGAAAAACTTACCACATATGGATTGAAACCACATTTTAAAAATGGACTTTAAACTGTACTATCTAAAGCGGTTTTATGCAAATGTATTCATATTTCCAACATAATAATTGGAGATTGAGTTTTAATACCTTAGAGGGCGGTCGCAAAACTAGCCGACCGAACAAGGAAGACACAAAAAAGTTGTGAAAAATGTAATTTATTTTTCAACATAACCTGCTTTTAGTTCTATGCACTTTTTCCAGCGATATTTAGTAGCTTCTATACGTTGTTTAGAGTAAGAACTGTCAAACTCATTAAAATAACCATCAACCGCAGACTCTACCTCTTCATTGTTGCAAATCTTTTACCACCGAGTCGTTTTTTCAAGTTTGGAAAAAGAAAATAGTCCAAACTTTAATTAATTAATTTGGTCATCGCCAAACAGTGGATGTGTGAACTGGATGGAGCTTTGTCTTGGCGAGACCACACTTTCCTTTTCGCCAAATGCGGCCTTTTTTCCATAAATTCATCACCTAAACACTGTATCATCAGCAAAAATTAATTCGCCGTTGATAGTTTTTTCTTTCTGAACATAATCAATGAACATAATCATTTCAGAAAACAGACGCTATGATCTTGCTGCAGATGGAACCGTCTTCGCGTTCTTTAGACACGATTCTCCCATTCCAGTCCACTTTTTCGACTGATATATTATCTTAGGTGTGAACTTGTTATAAATCGACTCATGTGGACCCATATCGTAGTTATAAATCGACGCAAAAATTCGACTTTATTGCTTTGAAGCATTGCCAAACTCTATCGAAACATCTTCACGATGCTGTTTTTGCTCTATTGAAAACAAGCGCGGCACTCATCCTGCGCACAGCTTTCTCATCTTCAAATCTTCGATCAACTCGTATAGCATCGGTGTACTCGTATAGCATCAAAATGCCTATTATTTCAACTAGCTCAAGCACCATTAGCCGATACCATTTTATAGATTTTCTTAACCGTGTCTGGTGTGGACACCTCCATTGGTCGACCACTATGGTGTTCGTGTTGACAGCTCGTACGGCCTCGTTTAAACTCTGCTACCCAATATTTTGCAGTCGTAAATGAAAGAGTAGACTCCCTCAGAGTAGAATCTAACTCCGTTTTAATATTGGTAGGACTGAGACCTATCAAATGGAAATATTGAATTACATAAATACAACCAATTTTTTTATGTTTAAAAATTCAATGAAATTGTTTGTTTTTGATGGCTCAAATAAAATTACTAAACAACGTTGCGTCTTGAAACTTATACTATATGTTTTATAAGGTTGCCGCCAATATAATTATTTTCAAACTACTGGCAGACCGGCTAGTTTTGGTACCGCCCTCGTACATATTATATACATGTTTATAGATTGTAGATATACTGTATAGATACAGTGTATATACACTGTAGACTTCGCTTCGTTTCCTACAATCAAACCCTCTGTTTTATAAAGTTTTTGTGGGGGAATTGTATGAATGTATATTTCTAGGGAAAATAAAAATCGAGTAGTAGTCGGAAAAAATGTTTAACTTATTCCAAATAAGCTTACTGCATAAAAACTCGAATAAAACTGAATATTCGTGAAGCTCCGCGGTGTAAATTTATTGACATTTGACTTAAGTTGTCTGAATACTCACATGATGCCTACATGTGCATTAACGATTTAAGTGCTCTTCAATCATTAGTTTAACAATAAGATCGAATATTTATGCTTATCCTAAGAATATCCTGAACAAAATCCAACAGGGCTGAGATTTGCTGCTATTATCACTTATATATCACCATTTTCACGTTTTTAATCAATTTCTTTATTTATTACAGATATGGATGCGCAATAAATTCAGGTAATTATTATCTTATTTGTCATTTTATAGTCGAATTGTGTTTATTGCATCGTTTAAAAAAACGTATTATTCAACACGTTGCTGACTTACTCAGCTGGTGTAGATTACTTATATGTTTTACTATAAATGTTATAAACACTGCCATACAAAATGATATTTATGAGGGTGTCAAACAACAGAACAAATACGTACTAATTATGGATTTTCTTTGTTTTGTTATTTGTGGCCAAGCTCTGGCGTCACTGATGTATTTGCTAAATATAGGTATATTGATTTTTCAATTTTTTTTAATTCCATTTCTTATTTTAAAAATGAGTCACTGGCTCAAGAACAAAGCGAAAGAAAATCATTAGGATTTTTCAAATCACATCACACTTTCAATACTCGTATTTCGTAAAATATGTGTATACTTATTATATAGAGTATCACAAACTAAATATGTTAAAAATTGCTTTCTGCCAACAATTCCTAATTGTCGTATAAACACAAGAAGGACGCATTACGATTTTAAATATATGCAGTATATGATCTAAACGAAAATATTTTTCTGAATTTTAAATTTAATTAATTTAAGTTTGACCGAAAATTTGTGATTAGTGGTGCTGTCTCAACGTAATATTTTTGCTTGATTTTTTTAAATTCGTTTCGGACAGTATGGTGTAGGAGCACGACATAATTGGCCCCTGGCTTTTATATGGTGAAAAAATTAGCTATATCCAATGTAAAAGTCTCAAATCTGTTTCTTAGTGTATAATATCTCGCTATATAGTAGAGTTTTGAATATTGTGATGTGGTGAGGTTCTTGTGAAATTCTCATTTGATTCGACGTTTCGATCAGTTAATTAATCTGTTTTTAATGTTTTTATGTTTGTCTATTTGTATACTTGTTCTGAATACGGGTTTAAACTAGTAGGCCGATTGTTAAGAATTTCCATAATATATTTATTTCGCCAAGAAAGGAATCGTAGACTATATTGGGTAATGTTTCTAGAAAGTCCACATAAATACAGGGTGTCCGCCGGGAAGGTATACTACTTTGTTTTGCCGCCATTTTGGTAAACATTAGTCTTGACAGTTCTTATTTAGCAGTCGTGAAGTAGAGACGTGTTTTAATCGTTAAAGCATTTTATCAAAATCAATCATCGATTACTGGGACGATGAGAAAGTTACGTGAAATTTTTAGGAGAAACAAGGTGCCAACAAGACGCACTATTTATCGTGTAGTGAATGATTTCGAAGAAAGGGGATCTGTAGCTGATAAGGCCAAGCATGGACCACAACGTACTTCAAGATCGGTTGGAAACATCACTGCTGCTCAATCCATCAATCTCAATTCGGCGCCGTGCTGAGGAGCCTGGTCTTCAAAGAACAACTTTGGCCACAATTTTGCACAAGAATTTGCATTTGTTTCCATTTAAGATTCAGTTGGTACAAGAGCTTCTTCCACAAGACCATTTACGCCGCCGTACATATGCCAATAGGATGTTACAGCTCGCCCATGACAATCCCGATTTTCCCGAATAAAATCATAATGAGCGACGGGACACATTTTCATTTGAATAGATATGTGAATAAACACAATAGTCGGTTCTGTTCAATGGAAAACTCTCAAATTATTCATCAGTCACCTTTGCATCCATTAAAGGTGACAATTTTAAATTTAGACAGGAGGAATCATTGGACCTTACTTCTTTGAAACTGAAAACGGCGTAACGGTAACTGTCAAGGTGGAGCGATATCGTGATTGAAAACATTTTAACACTACACCTGCATGCTTTGGGCTTGATTAACATATGGTATCAACAAGACAGTGCCACGTCGCATACAGCCAGGATTACAATGTAATTACTGCGAGACCTCTTTCCACAACAAGTTATTTGAAGAAATGGTGATGTTGATTGGCCTCCACGGTGGCCTGATAAGGCCTGATTTGACTGCTCCGGACATTTTTTTGTGGGAATATCTGAAAAGCAAGGGTTATGCAAACAAACCAGAAACGCTTGAGCAACTCAGACACAATATTCGTGATGAAATTAATGAAATACCGCGTGAAATGTGTGAGAATGTAATGAAAAATGTGCTTAAAAGGGCTCGTATTTGTGAGGCTAACAGAGGTGGACATTTATTTGATATTGCATTCCATACATAATTGCCGGCATTAAGTAAAACAGTTAGCAATATAAAATCCATTCGCTTTCATTTAATCAAAAATTATAAACAAACAAAGTGGTATACCTTCCCGACGGATACCCTGTATGTTCCTACTTGCTATATTAACATCTAATTTTAAGTGATGATATATCAGTAGCCAAAAGCAGTTTTTTTCAATTTGTAATATGAACTTACACGTCAGAAACTGTTAATCATTTTTTGTGATGGTAATTTTACGTGAAGCGAAGGTATTTCAAACATGGTCAAAATTACAGACTTCAGAATATTGATTTTAAATATTTCAGTAATGAGAGATGGAAGAGTATTTCCAGTGATTGATTTGGAAGCAATATATAAAATTATAATATAAGTTTACAGCGAATGTTAATTTAATTCCATTAAAATCCTTTTTCAACGCATTGTCCATTTATTGAGTAATTTACTGATAACACCTTTATTAAGTTTCGGTTCAATATTTTCCCCAAAGTTAGCAGTTATAGCTATTGTGTTTATATCTTGTATAGCTTATTAAATATAATAGAAATTAATCTGACATATTTTCCAGTTTGAACTTTAGATATGTCAGCAAGTTCTCTTCAGGTTTATATCCATTCGAAAATATAAGTATTCACGTTTTGAATTTTGTAATATGAAGTAGTTTGGAATTCGCCCTTGTTGGTCTATTTAGCATACTTTCCATCAACATCGTAATTATTTTAGTCGCTAATTCTTTTCGAGCTGATTAATACATGTGAAAAAAGTATCTCGTCTTGTAGAATATATCGACCAAATGTAAACAAAATCGGGGAAAAAAACTTAATTCGCTGTCATCAAAAAAATAGTTTTCTGTTTGACTAGAAAACTGCTAATTACTTTGCTAATCAAGCTATAAGTAATTTATTTCAATTAATTTCAAAATGAAACATGTAATCCAATCTTTAAACACTTGGAAGAAAATTCCGTAAACATAACAGTGATCATTAATTAATGATACTCAACGTTAAACAAACAAAAGACTTAAGCAACAAACTTATCATCTGCCCAAATCTCAACGTCACAACACAAGTGGGCGTTGATGCTGTCATTAGAAATTATCTCATAAAATCTGTGTCCAACATCAGCTGACAACATACAAATCATCTTCAGCGACCACCATCATCAGTGTTTTGCATAACCAATAAAAATACATTTAACATCTATTTATAGCATGAATGCATCAGTTTCTTGTATGGCTTCTTTCGTCTTTGTTTTAATTTTTTTTTCTTTCGTGGATCAACAATTAAAACACAATTAATTTCAATGGCCATCAATATAAATGAACATTTGAGACATTATAAGACAGTTTTTTTTCCACTCGTAAAGAAAAAGATACATTGGTGGACATTCGATATGGGATTGTTGTGTGCAGCCACAACATTTGAATGCTACTGGGAGTCATCACTTGAGGCAAAAACACTCGACATCAATTACAATAAATTTTAATCAACATTAATGACACTTTGCTAAATCATAATTATCATCGAAAATAAGTTAGGGGGAAAAAACAAAACCCGTACAATGCAGAAATAAGAACCCCAAACAAAGAGAACCTCTTATTTTTGCGAACAAATAATTATTAACACATCATCGCAATTGTAAATTTCTGATTACTGGCAAAAAACAAAAAAAGCAGAGACAGAGTTGTGGTGAAGGCAAAGAAGCCAAACTTGAGTTTATACCACAAGAATGAATGTAAATCTTAAATGGACAAATTTGTCTGTCCGCTGATAATAACCCAGCAAAACATATTGCCATTGAATGGATTAGAAGTAGGAAGTGTGACATCATTCTTTTTATATAGACACACTGGTAATGCTAAATCTATATATCTATATATCTATATATATAAAAATGAATCATGGTTTGTTCCTATGCTTAAAACTCCAGAACGGCTGGACCGCTTTGAATAAATATTTGTATATGCGTCTGGGTGGTGCCCGGGATGGTTTAGATTTACAATTCGGTCCAATTGGACAAAGGGGCGTGGTATCTCCCATACAAACAAAAAATTAAAAATCAATTATTTCTGCTCCTGCTTACGGTATTTGAACAAAATTTGGTGCGTAGGTTTGGTGTACATATCTTAAGTGCTACTGCAAATATGGGCGGGATTGGACAACGGCGCGTGGTACCTCCCATACAAACCATAAATTAAATATCCAATATTTCTGCTCCTGTTTACGGTATTTGAACAAAATTTGGTACATCGGTTTGGTGTATATATCTTAAGTGCTGCTGCAAATATGGCCGGGATTGGACAATGGGGAGTGGTACCTCCTATACAAACCACAAATTAAAAAGCAATTATTTCTGCTCCTGCTAACGGTATTTAAACAGAATTTTGTTTAACATTGAAACATTTCCAATAAAAATAAAATTTGAAGGCAAAGCAATATTTGCCAGGTCGGCTAGTATATTTATAAGAACGAAATGTACTTTTAATATAACAACTTGCTGGCTTGTAGACCGTATTGTTTTGATTCATTCCTCATACTCTTAAAATTTTAAGAAATAATTTTCATCACAGCCCTAATATGAGTCATGGGGTAATAGATATAGAAGCTAACTCAGAAATCTATAATCGGTCGCATATTTAGACGTTGGTACTTTATACAGGGTGGGGAAATACAACGTGCATATTGCATCATCTTTTTTTGCGGGGTAGAAAAGGCGCGGACGGAGGGGGCGCCTACATCGTTGGGTTGGCGGGCTCATGGAGTTTTAGTCGCTTTGAATCACTTCGACGGGAAGCGTCGCGCATTTTGCGTGCGCGCATTTTACGAGAACTCTCCTTTTCTCTGACGAGGCTCATTTCCTTATGAATGGGTTCGTAAACTGTCAAAATTGTCGTTACTGGAACAGTGAAAATCCCAAAATCAAACACCAGAAACCAATGCATAGTCCTAAAGTGACAGTATGGGCAGCAATCTCTGGCAGAGGAATAATTGGTCCTTTTTTCTTCGAAAATGCGCGTTGCCAAAAAGTCACGGTTAATACGGAACGCTATATTGAGATGTTGGACGGAATTTTGGCTGTAGAAATTGAAAGTTCAAGAATAGGTTCCAACAAGATGGAGCTACGTGTCACACATCAAATGACTCCATGGCGTTGGTGAAGCAGATGTTCCCTGGCAGACTGATTTCGAAAAGAGGTGATATGCCATGGCCGCCACGTAGTCCAGACTTGACGCCTCTTGACTTTTTTTTGTGGGGATGCCTCAAACACAAAGTCTACAGTAATAATCCAAGAAACATCGTTCAGCTCAAGGAGAATATCCGTGGTGAAATGGCAGCCATTACACCAGTATTACTGAAGAAAGTTTTCAATAATTTTCGTTTGCGGTTAGAGGAGTGCGTCATAGAAAGGGCCACCATTTAGATGATGTTATTTTTAAAAAATAAACTCCATTTATTACTCTACAATGCCTTAGACTTATTTTAACCATACCTTTTGTATTTATTTTTTAATCTATTTTTTAAATATGCACGTTCTATTGCGCCACCCTGTACTTGTCGAGGGCTGCCAATAATATAGGTGATGAAAAACTCTGATTATCAGGCTTGCCAGTTATAATTGCTCAAGTACACATATGAAAAAGAAAAGAGGAGGAACGTCCTTAACGTCAGCAAAAACCTCAAACATTAGGAAGACTATGAGTTAGGAATATTTTCAGAAAACGTTAGGAAGACTATAAGTTAGGAATATTTTCAGAAAACGTTAGGAAGACTATGAGTTAGAAATATGTTCAGAAAAAGTTTGGATTTATAACAGAAAACATGTTCAAGTAGCTGTTGTCTCGGACAAATATAAGTCTGACATAACAATCATCGGAAAAATATCTACCTGAAATTCCGGTATTTTGTGGCCAAAATGGGAAAATGATCCATCAATAGGATAATTAGGTGTATAATGTTATACTTTGGATAACGGATTTGGGCTGCAAACTTAATCTATTTAGTGGTTTCAAAATCGTCTGTCCATCAAGGCTGTCAGCTGTTAAATACCTGTCATCTGAAGTGTTATTTTTACAGTGGCGAAATGTTTGCACTTACGAATATGTATCGTTTAACAACAGAGGAAAGCGGAAAAATGGTTAAAACTTATTACAAAAAAAAAACACTTTTTCAAATGTGGGCACTTTTCGTGCATTACGAAGTGATTATGGTCGTCCTAATCGATCTACTGGACGAGGAATTGGCAAGATTATAAAAAAAAATTGAAGAGACTGGAAGCGTTACAGATGTGAACAGACCTATGCATCATCTCAATGTACACTCTACTAAAAATATCGCTTCTGCTAGTGAAAGTGTGACGGATAATTCGAATTTCAATTCTGAGCACAATGACCGTATGATAACCCTGTTTTTTTTTCGGCTGCAATTGAAGGTTATGAACTGGATGATATGTGAATTCAACAAGGCAATGCCATGAGCCGCACAACACGACCGGTTTTGACTTTATTGCATGAGAAATTTCTAGAAAGTGTAATTTTATTTCAATTTGACGCCTTTAGGCTTTATTTATGGGCCTACGTCAAAGACTTTGCTTACGCGGATAATCCCTAAAAGTTGCAGCATTTCAAATCTAACATTCATCAAGTTATCGCCGAGATATCACCGAGATACCGCGAAAAAAAGGTCGAAAACTACCTTAAAATGATCCACTACTGCAACCAATTCAGAGGCGGGCGCTCATTTCAATAACACAGTATTTTGTCCATAATGCCAAGCATTATAATGAAATATAAGTTTCATCGAAATCATAGCTTTATGTCTGTTTTATTTACTATTACTTTTGAAACCGAAAAATGGATAACCTGGTATAATGGACAGGCATCAGTTGTCGCATACGATTTGCCTAAACGATGGTCGAGATATAGGCCAGTTATATCCTGTGTTTCAAAAAAGGGACGCAACACTGTGTATAAACTATCGTAGGGTGATTACCGACCGACCGTGGCGCGATGGTTAGCACACTCGACTATCATTTGCGCAATCGTGGGTTCAATCCCGCATACAGCCACCTACCATGATCTAAGCGTCAGTCACATTGATATGTCCGTCGAACGCTTCGAGTAATGGAGTAATTAACAAGTCTGATAAATACTTCTCAAACTGTGACGTTCGGAATCGTCGTTAAATTGTAGGTCCCACTGAGTAGATTTAAAAATAGAATGTGTGTGTAAGTTGACTGAATGTGAGAAGCTCTCTTACGAGTATATCTTTCACGGGATGCAAGGGAATTTGTTTTTTATAGTTTGATATCGGACATGGCGAGCTTTAGAGTTGCAAAACTGTCTCTTGAAAAACTTAGCATTATCAAACGTTATCACGTATTACCGTTGATCTGTAGATCGGAAAATCCTGGTTAATAACTCCAGCAAATAAAATATTTGCGAAAGTTTTAATCGTGAGCCCTGCGCAACGAAACACAGCGATACTGTGAAAAACCATAGTCAATGGATTTTATGAGCAGGAGGGTGGCCAATATTCCATTGGAAATATCAGGTGTGATAAATTGGAGAACGAGTGCTTTAAACTAAATCGAATTGAACGCTTTTCGACACGATTCTCATACTGGATAATAAATTAGATCTGATCAAGTATGTAGTTCATGTTCTATTAAATAATCCAACAAAAATTGTAGTCAGAGTTATCACGCAATAAGTGCCCTAGGAGTAGTAAAGCTCTAATGTAAGTAATTTCAAAAAGAGCACAGTCGAAGAGTGTGGTCAGTTATCCCAAATTTTAAAAATTGGCAAATAATGGAATGGTGGAAATGTAGGAGGCTTCGGTGTTTATGTCTTTAAATCAAAAACCAATAAGTCATAATACATTAATGTTAATCTGGCTTCGCTTTTGTTCTATAAAAGTTATGTAAACTGAACGCTTTTTTCGAATATAAAAGCATTATGAAACCCGACTAAACCGAATTTTGTGGATCCTTTTTTTGCGTTAGCAATTTAATTAGATGTTTCCCTATAACCTTAAAAAATTTTTGCTTGGTTACTACTTGGTCATCCATAATAAGAGGTGTTGCTCTTAACGTTTTGAATGTTGGTGTTCTATACCTGAACAGTTGTCAATCAGTGGCGTTGATGGCGCTGGCTTCATCGATGGTGATGGCGATGATGGCGATGATGACGATGACGGCGATGACAAAGATGATGAGGCAAGTTTTTAAGTAATTCAGCAACGCTAAATAGTCTTGTGGCTGCTGTTATTGTATTTGGAATTTATAAACTCGTTGATGCGTTTGATTGCCGATGTGGAAATGTGGCAATTGAAAATGTCCCATAAATGTGTAGTGCAAACACCTTTCAGAAGATACAAGACAAAGATAGACATGCTTCTTGTAATAATACTCTTGTAATTTGTAATAAATTCGAGAATAATGCAAGATAATAAAAACAAGTTTCTTGCCGACATATATAGATTTTGTGACCAATGAATGCATACGAGATAGGGAGTGATAATTAAATTAACAGATCATAAATTGCTTATCAGATGTGTAAAAGTTACGTCGTTGGAATTGAATAATAATGTGCAATAAATTACAGTAGGTGGCTGTAATTTAATCAAACAAATTTAACAGATAGTTTCCAAGGAAAACTGTGATTGTTTTATATATTGTTTTGAAATAATTTACCAGAACATCTGTCTTTATTGAATCACTTCCGTATGGGACAAATATAGTACATCCTTCAGTTTTCAAAAAAAAAAAAATCTTAATAAAATCCAAGAATCCAGTTTTAATTTACGGCCTAAAAAATAACATATTGGCGAAAGTGGCGTAAACTCGAGAAAGAGGTATTTTCTTATTGAGACTACGATAAGTAGTGAGTAAATTACTTAATAATATTTCACAATTTCTGCCAAATCGAATGATTACTTAATTAAAGCCATACTAAAATTTATGTTCACGTAAAATTTTGAAGTATTGAAATGGTGTCTAGAAATGTCATCATGATCTGGAACAGACTCAAAATTACTGCAATTTTTTTTGAGGAATTTCAAAACAAGGAGAAATTTTTAAGAGGTAATTTACTTTTGTAAAGTCCAACAGTTTTCAGTGTTTCAAATACGAGATATATAGTGCAAAAAATAAAAGTCTCTGGAGAGATTGGGGATGACAGTGTATTCGATACTTAGGCTGGGTTTCATAAAAATTCATTTTTATTCATTTCATTTTATATATTTTTATTTATATTTCATTTTTATATTCTAACATCTTTATAAGTTTATTGAACCAAAGGTGGTTCAAATGTGATATTTAGTGCTACATTCTTATTCAAGTCATTATATTTTTATTAGTAATATTTTCAAGAGGCTTATTTGAAAGAATCGGTATATGCATAATATTCAAATGGAAGAATTATATGCAAAATGAAAAGAATACCAAATAAGTGTTGTTTATTGCTGCGGAAAATCTTTTGAAACTGTGAGGAAATGCTCTAAAAATGATTACGTCCTAAGACTTGACTTTTAGACAAAATTTTCGCTGCTCTGCCCCAAAATTTGGTGAATTTAGGTTTCGTTGGATGTACTTTTTTAATCAGTAAGAAATAACTTACTCATTCAAGTATTACACCCACAGCCAAAAATGATAATTTTTCTGAATTGTTTCAACATTTTTACCATTTATTATTTATAAAATATTAAATATTAAAATATATTACAATAAAATATTGAAAAAACAGTGCTCCATGTCCATACTTTATGCATGAGAAGAGATCGATTCTGAAACTCTCATTTATATGAGCATGGTACGAGGTGTGTTCAAAAAATAAGGCGAATTTTTTTTCAATTTTATTCAAATTTATTACTTATTTTTAATTTTTTCACAATCGTCTCGATGATATGTTAACAGCTTTATCTATATAGTATGTTTAGTTTGTTTGTAAGAGTCATAAATAAGAGAAATGTTTTGCGTGATCGGTAATTTTCTGTTATCGAAAAAAATTGATCAAAGAAGTTGCATTAAATTTTGTGTAAAAAATTTAATTAAGTGCTCAAAAACACTTGACGTGAAATGAAATGTAAAAAAAAAAAAATGTTTACAAGTGGTACAAGCTTTTCACAGAATGTCGTGAAGATGCGATTGACGACGCTCGCTCTGGACGCCCCAGCACATCAACAACCGATGAAAATGTTAAGAAAGTTAAGAAAATTGTAATGGAGAATCGTCGAATCACAAACACACTTGAAATGTTGACAGTGGCATACGGTGAGAGTACTCTGAGTCAAAAAAATGTTTACAAGTGACACAAGCTTTTCACGGAAGGTCGAGAAAATGTGAAACGTCAACAACCGATGACAATGTTAAGAAAGTGAAGAAAATTGTTATAGAGACTCGTCGAATTACAATTAGAGAAGTTGTATATCTGTTGGCTCATGCCATGCAATCTTTTCGGAAATTTTGGGCATGAAGCGTTTGGCAGCGAAGTTCGTTCCAAAATTGCTGAATTTTGACTAAAACCACCTTCGTCGCATGAGCGTCGCTCAGGAATTGTTGAATGACGTCAACGATGATCCAGATTTGCTTAAAGGAGTCATAACTGATGGCGAATCATGGTTATATGGTTACGACATCGAAACCAAAGGCCAATTGTCCCAATGGAAGAGTCCAGGGGAGCCAAAACCAAAGAAAGCACGCCAGGTTTGATCAAGTGTCAAGGTTTTGCTCACTGTTTTCTTCGATTACTATAGCGTAGTGTATCAGGAGTTCTTACTTCAAGGTTGTACGATAAATAAGGAGTATTACCTTGAAGTTATGCGCCGTTTGTGTTAAGAAATACGAAAAAATGACCGGAATTGTGGGAAAAAATTCATGGTTTTTGGATCATGATAATGCACCTGCTTACTCGTCTTCGCTTGTGAGAGATTATTTGACCAAAAACAACACCGTTATCATGCCTCAGCCACCGTACTCACCAGATTTGGCCCCCTGCGACTTTTTCCTGTTCCCAAGATTGAAGAGACCCATGAAAGGACGGCGTTTTGCGACGATTGAGGAGATAAAAAAAAAATCCACAATTTCGAAATAAATTAATTACCACTAAAGCATACAGTGGTTTACAGTAGTTTATTTCTGAATTCTTAAAATATAATCTATATTTTAGAAATTATATATAGGGTGATTTTTTAAGGTTTAAGTTTTTCAGGTTGGCAGCACTGGTTGGTAATGGCGTCCAAACGTCATCTGTCAAAGTGAAAAGTGTACAGTATACTCTGCTATTTCATCACCGGGTACGTACACAAGTAAAACTATCGCATCTATACATACATGAATTACCGATGCATCCCAAAAAACCACAGTCTGGTGTGGTTTATGGGCTGGTGGCATCACCGGTCTATTTTTCTTCAAAGACGACCGCGGAAGAAACGTTACCGTCAACGGCGAACGATATCGAGCCATGATACGCCTTTTTTTCCCCCCTAATTGACTGAGTTGAACTTGGATGACATGTGGTTTCATCTGGACGGTGCAACATGCCACACTGCTCGTGAAACAATAGATATGTTGTGGGAAGAACTTGGTGAGCAGCTTATCTCTTGATTTGGCCCTGTGAGTTGGCCCCCAAGATCTTGCGATTTAACGCCTCTTGATTATTTCTTGTGGGGTTATGTTAAGTCGTTAGTCTATGTGGACAAGCCGAACACTACTGAAGCCTTACAGGATAACATAAAACGCGTTATTCGTAGAATACAGGCCAAAATGCTCGAAAAAGTGACGAAAAATTGGACCTCCTGAATGGGCAATTTAGGACGAAGCCGTGGACAACATTTACATGAAATTATCTTTAAAAATTAAATGGCAAAGACTAATTTATCGATTCCAATAAACAATTTTAATATATGATGCAAATTTGAGTGTTTTATTCGATCTAAAAAAAACTACGAGTAAAAAGTCAAATTTTATATATTTGGAAACTCTCTGAGATGTTTGCAATTGAGCATTATTGTGCTTCTAAACAAAAACAGAAGTTCAACACATATATCTTGAAAACTGAACATTTATACTGTCATATTTTCTGTATCCCATACGAGAGTGGTCCCAAAACTAGCCGACATAACCATAAGGACACAAGAAAGCTGGACATTTTATTTATTTTTTTTTTATATTTTAAAATAACCTCCGTTTAGTTCGATACACTTTCTAGCGATATTCAATAGCCTCTTTACCCCGTTTAAAGTGAGTACTGCCAAAGGTCTTAAAATAGCCATTAACCTCAGACTCCACATCTTTATTGTGTGGGAAATCTTTTACCACTGAGCCATTTTTTCAAATTTGGAAATAGAAAATAGTCCAAGGGAGCTAAATAAGCGAATAAGGGGCGAATAAGCTGCGTAATGAAGCAATTCGAACTTTAATTCATTAATTTTTCAATTTTTCGCAATAGTGGATGTGTGATGTGGATGTGTCTTGATAAAACACTCTCGTTTCGCCAAAAGAGTCCTTTTTTCTATAATTTCATCATCTAAACGCTGCAATAAATTATCATAATATTTGCCGTTGATGGCTTTTCCTTTTTGAAGATAATTAATAAAAATAATCCCACGTGCACCCCAAAAAATAGACTCCTTGATTTTGCCTACAGAAGGAACCGTCTTCGCCTTCTTTGGACATGATTCTCCCACTCCAGTCCATTGCTTTGGCTGTTCCTTTGTCTCAGGTATGAAGTGGCGGATCCCTGTCTCATCTATGGTTATAAACCGACGCAAAAATTCGGCTTTATTGCGGTGAAACATCCCCAAACACTCAATTCAAACATCTTCATGACGCTGTTTTTGCTCTACTGAAAGCAAGCGCGGCACCCATATTGCGCACAGCTTTCTCATTTTCAAATTTTTGGTTAATGTACTATATATGTACAGCACTTTTTGAAATGCCTATTATTTCAGCTAACACATGCATCTTCAGCCGAGGATCATCCAATACCATTTTGTGGAGTTTCTTAACCGTGTCTGGGGTGGACACCTCAATTGATTTTTACAGTCGTAAACGAAGGAGCAGACTCTCCCAGAGTAGAATCTAGCTCGGATTTAATATTGGTTGGACCTGAGACCTTTCAAATAGAAATATAGGTTTACATATTATGGTGACCAATTTCTTCCATGTTTACAAATTCACCGAGATCATTTACCTGGCTCAAATAAAAATACTAAACAACGTGGCGCCTTGAAACTTAAAACGTGTGTTTTATGAGGTTGTCACTTTTCGCCAAAATAAATTGCACCTAAAATATTGCTTAGAAGGAAATCACTTGTTCCGATCATAATAAATATACTATCAAATTGTATTAATTATTCCTTCTGCTCATTATAATGCATTTCGATATTCGTGTTTTCCTATAAATAATGTCAATGATAAGCGTGACATTTAAATGACAGTTTTGGGATTCTGATTGCAACTTAATAATTAAATTTTGTGCAGTCCCCGAAGGCTTAGCTTCCAATAGCTTGAATACAAAATAAATGCAACAAGAAATTTAAAGCTGTTTGCGAAGACTTAACATTTTTCGGTACATACTGTGCTCAAAAGGAAAATATCAACTGGAGAGAAACATTAGGAAAACAAAAGACTTAAGAAACATACTTGTCATCACATCTTGCAATTTTTCAGTGTGGGAGTTTGTAATTCTCAGTCATTGTAGCCGTTATTGTTGTTGCGGTTATTGTCATTGCTGCATGCCCCAGACAAACGGCTGTGGCAGCAAAATGCAACTAGCAGGGACAACAACGATGGAAGAAATCCATAAAGCCCAAACTACTCACTTTCAACACTTCAATTGCTTAAGTTCAAATCGTTGGCATCGTAGAGGCATCAATGAACAACGAATCGATAGGTTCGTTCAATACAGAATGCCACATGAAGTGTGTGCATACAGTGAGCACAATTGGCTGAAACCACAAAAACTAATAAATATCTACTACATTCGTATTTCTTTAAGAGTTATTCTGTAGTGTTATTATATTATTATTTCAATTTTACGAAAAAAGAAAAACAAAATTTAAATTTTCATAATTCTATTGTAAATATAAGAGTGTCTGGTAGTGCGAATTGTTGTGGAGGTTAAGAAAATATTATGATGCAACGCCTACTTGCAATTTCCTTTCAAAATTATATGCGGTTATGTTTTCCGCTAAGAATATAAATAAAGGGTGTTGCAATATGGAATGTTGTTATTTCTATTGAAATTGAATGAATGAATAAAATGAATAGAAAACTCCACAGAGTTATCTAAGCAATGTGGGAGTAAATATTCCGGATTGGAAATGATATTGATTTCTTTTGAAATAATTGTGAATAACAAATATAGATATTCGTGTTTGGAACTTTATATCATAACTAATACTACTTGTTAAATTATATTACTTTGGTAAGAAAGAAAGAATCACTTTTTCATGAATGCTGTTACCGAATACACAACAAAAGTATTGGCAAGTGCGAACTACCAAAACTCTTGAAAGTTGGGTGTTGGCAGCAAACTGGAATCTTACCAAAGTTGACGAGGACTAAAAACATTATAAGTGTCATAATTAAGGATAAGGCTTTCTAAAAATGTGTGCGGAGAAGGTACAACATTCGGCTTAGCCAGTGTCCTTTACTGGAATCTAACTCAAATCTACATCTACCACAAAGAAACATTCGAATTCAGATTCGGAGTCGTAGCTAGTAAGAGACTTTGAAACTTTCTATCGAAGTTTAGGCATATAAACGAGGAAAGTGATTTTTTTTTTGCTAAGGGTTGTGAAAACTAGCCTTTATAGTAGTATCCTAGATAACGAATTCAAAATGATAAGCTTCGACGCGGCATATTTCTACAGAAACATATCTTGGATCACCGCTTAGATGTGACATGGAGAGTCTTTCCATCTGCTACGACAAGAACCGATATTAAGTCAAGGACCCACAAAAGGTGCTCAATGGCAGCACATATAAGCAAATGTCATGTCAATTATCAAAGTGTATGCCTTTCCCAAAAAAAAGAAAAACGTTGTCAAAATACCAATATCACATCTTAAGAACAACAATGTTGCTTCCAAATACACGAGACTGGTAGTGGTGGGAATGCATCAATTTTAAACATGATTTAATAAACGAAAATTGCTCCGATTATTATAAACTAAGCGCGTCATGCTCTATGTTTAAACGCAATATTGCGACATGAGTCTTCCAAGCGTCAAAAAAAAAAATATTATTCTGGATATAAATCCTGTTCATTCTCACCTGGTTGGTCTTTACCAGCGCGGTGTGGGACCAGACGTATCGATAACTAAGCAGATACTAAGACTATCTCACAACGATCTCATGACGCTCTTTCATCGACACTAAGCCTACCTTTGAAAGTTGCACTATCAAGTCCCGCTAAAGTCAAATGAAAAAGGCGTTAGTCTTTTCCTCAATACGTTGGGAAGAATTTCATATTCCATTCTGATTGCCTTTTTTTCAATACAGGACACTGTGCGTCTAGTTGCCCATCAGAAGTTGAAGCATGTCCGTTGCCATCCGTCGTCGCAGGCAATCCCAAATTGCTTAGGCTCCGAAGAATTTGTTGATTTGATTTTGTTAAACCAATCACTAGAAGCTTAGAAACAAAGGGTTTTGTGGGACTGCATTCTATAATATGGATTATAAAATATACAGCAAGACATTTTCAGTAGTTTAATTTGCAAGAACAACAGGAAAGTAAAGCTGGAGGAGTATCAGTATTACTTGCTTTACTGCCAATAGCAGTATTCTTTTTAATTATTATCAATTTTGGTATCTTTCGTAGAAATTCAGGGATTTTATATTACGATAAAAAATGTTTGGAGTTCATATTTTCTATATTGTCAATTCCTACTCATTCCTTTAAAATGCTGTCTGTCTTTCTTTCTTTCTTCTAAAAGCTTTCTCCGGCAGGATACTTTTCCTTGGACGTTATGCGATGTTTTTCTTCGCAGCAGGGTTTTGTTTGAACCCGATTTTTCATACACAAGTATATTCCTTCATGTTGCGGGTATTGTGATGTTGTAAGTAACATAATTTGTTGGAATTGCTCATATGACAGTGAAGTTACTTTGCGACGCCTAGGATTCTTTGTTGTCGCTTGAATACGTTCTTTGCTCTGCTTAATCTCGTCTTTCCTGTTTTGACTGCATTTAGGTGGTGATACGAGTTTTTTCTGGTCCATCACGTTAGAAATTTATTGTCACGTGAATAATCTGAATTCTTGTGTTTTAATCAGAGAACAGCCAAGTTGCGTTATGATTATCTTTATATGGAAATCTGTTCCACTTATCGCCATGATCCCCGCCACTAAATGCACTGTGTGGACGTGTTAGGTATGCTAAAGTTTTTAGTTATTGCCAATGAACGTCTTTTATTTCTGATTAAGCAATGCCAGAACAAATTTAGTATCATGGCCAGAGCAACGGTCATATGTTTCCTTAATGTTTATTTGTGGTCGTCGTCTTTGTCTTTTATCGAAGCGTGTACCGAAATCAGCGTATTATAAAATATTTAGTGTTGGTGTGAATTATGGCTATTCGGGTGGATAAAACTGTTGCCAACTGTAAACCATAATCCGATGTAATGCCTTTCTGCACTGCAGCTGCCATTGTCTTTGAGTTAATCCTTAGCATATGCATAACATCTTCTGGATCTATCGAAGACATCTGTGAATATCTGCTCTGACGTTTGGGGATTGCCAACATTCTGGTATTTCATTTCCATTTCTCCTTTGCTTTTCCATTGCTCGCACATAAATGATGAGGATGATGATAATCTCAACCACTACGGAGTTTCGTTACTTTCGTTAGTCGCTGCTAGTAAAATTAATCACACAGCAACATTGCCCAGCTGCAGTAGAATATCGTGAGTCGGCAAATTTATCTAAATACAGTGATTGCATTGGTCGGGTTATATTGCGGTAATGGAAGAAAATTCTCTTCAACAATGAACGCTTCAGAAATATTTAATTTTCGATGGCTGTGGTTAGGTTGACTTTGAGGGTTTCAATCACTTGTAGCTTATTGGCATTCTAACGGCATTAAATCGCAGAATCTCAATAGATCGGGATTTGCTTTCAACTGCTAAAGAACTCAGTCAGCGAACATAAGGCATTATCAGTGATCTTTTCGACTAGCTCATGATTAAGCGAATGTCCTGCCGCTGTAATGCCAAGTTCCAATATAATATTCTCCATTGTTACGTCTGCAAATGGTCTAGTTTTTGTGTACGGCATGGAATTAATTGACTTCGGCTCTACTGCACACTTTCTAGGACGATGTTTTCAGATTCTGCGGTTAGTTGGCAGATTGTTCTTAAAATTAGTCGACTCGAATTTCACCATCCAAACGTTGAATAGACGTATGAAAAGGAAGACCATTTTGATATTAAAGTTTTATCATTGTTACTAGAAATTGTTAGCGAAAATAGTCAAAACTTTCACGAAAAAGCTAAAATAAACTAAAAAATCCTGAATAAAAACTGATTTTTTTAAGGAAACTTTTCTAAATTATTTTAACTGCGGCACGTTAATATTTATTAAGTTTTATTGGTTGATGTTTAATAAAAGAACCCTCTATTTATATTTTAAGTTCTTGCTGGTAAAGGTTTAGATTTCGAAATGTCAAGTAGTATATATAGTAGTATAGTAGTAGTATACCTTCTCGACGGACACCCTGTATAAGAACGATCTGTAAGTAGTAGCATGGCAATAAGGGTAATATTAAAGTTAGTAAAAAAACAGTGAACAAATCTATTTTACTTAGCACAGCTGATAAAAAATGTAAAGTAAGAAATGCGAATTTTTCCAGAAAAATAGTTTTTCGGAAAATAATTTCAATTACCTTTAAAACTTGTATACAAGCTCTAAAATCTCCACTATTTGCCTTCTGGCCTGGAAATGTGAATTGGTGCGGCTTCTTTATAGCTGGTAATTGTAATGAACTCATTTGCAATTGGTGTAAAATCATTACCATTGATTTGAGTAGTGGTGATTCATTACATTTGGGTGAAATAAAACGTAGTAAAATAATTGATAAATTATTTCACCCAATGAAATGTTTCCTTTCATGACATTTAAAAAGGGGTTTGCGGATAGATATTGATTTAATATTGATTATAAAAGATCGGTTTCATACCGGAAAATATACAGCAAGACTTATTCAGTAGTTTAATTGGCAACAGCGACAGAATTGTAAGGAAAGTAATGGTTGGAAAAAATGTATTATTTAGTTAACTGCCAGTAGTAGTATTCCGACATTTTGTATTTACGATTTTGTATTTTTTTTTCCTATATAATTAAAGTTTCTTACAAATAACAATTTTTACGATAGCTCTTATTAATCTGCTCGCCAAAATAAACTAAAAATGGAATTTTAAAGAAATCGTAGAGTAATAAACATTTTACTTTATACTACATAAATTACTAAATAATGTTAAAGTTAATTTTGACCTATTCATCATACCAAATTTAAAACTTTACAACACTTTTATATTATGAAAACTTCGAGTTATCAAAAATGTGAATAGGTTGTTCGGGGGTCAAAAAATAGCAATAATACTTAAAACTATATTTTGCGAACAACCGTAGCAAATTTTCATTACAATCGTCTCTGAACTTTTTTTTTCGTGCAGCGGGAAGCGGCATGTCCCGTAAACGTAACCTTTAACAGAGTTAAGAAACTAAAAGAAGACGAAATAAAATGCTGCATTACCAATAACTTCTTTAAAGCCGTGACGACGTCAACGACAACGATGATGATGATGATGATGACGCTGATGCAGCCAAAAATCTGAAATTAAACAAATGAAATCCATAGAGAAAAAAAAATTGAAATGTCATTTTAACTGTGCAACTTTTGGTAGTTGCACTCAATGAAGGAGGCACAACAGTGACCGAATCAAAATCTAAAACGTGAAAGGGCGCATTCAAAATTTACGGGGTTTAAATGCTGTTGTAGCCTTAATTTTTTTCTGGTATTTGTTGTGCTTGCTGTTGTTGTTGTTGTTGCTGTTGTTAAAGAGTCTCTTTAATAATGACTTTAAACATTCATTTTTAATCAGCCCCGCAGATCGTGTTGCACAAAGTTGCTTCATTTATTCATGTTCCGACTACATTAAGAGTCTGTCCCGATCTCAGCTTATTTAGCCAGGTGGCAATCAACTTTGTGTCTACATATAGAGGGAGGAAAACTTGTTGCAGGTCTGCATGTTCAACCGAGTCGGGAAACACACTTGTTGCTGCTGCAGCGACTGAGCTTCGTTTTTTTTCTTCTAAATGTCAGGAAAAATTACTGCAATTGCTGAAAATGGGTTATTCGCGTTACTTAAACTATGCAACTTCGTCAGAAATTGATTTTTAAGTAAACGCTAGAGATTTACGTGCTCAGAGCAAATGCATTAAGATGCATTTTGCTTAGCATTAGCTGTAATTGGGAATTATATATTCAGTTGATATTGATTTCTGTTGACCTTTACGTAGAAGTGGATGTCGTGCGGAGTTGTGTGCGGAAAAGAGTCGGATAGGATTTGAGAGTGCGCTCCTGAATAGAGAAATGACTGAATTATGAATTCTCTACGCAGTGTATAAATTTAATATGGTTATAGTATTTCTGTCGAATTAATTTAAATCACTTAATGCTAATCTTAATTGAATAATAAAACCGGATATGTTAAGAGAGAAGTGTAATAATGGTTTATAGTTTTGATGCAACTAATTCATTCAATGTTTGTGTGCCAAATGTACATTACTTGATCAACATCGAGGACCTTTTATGTGGAAGGAGTTCAATCATTTCGATTGATGTGCCCCCGTCTTGGAGTAGCTATACTGTGACGCACTTTTACCATATCGTTGTTAGTTTATGACTTAATCAGCTCATGATTGGTATAACGACAAAACCGTCTAATATCGACCAGGACCCACAGCTTGTACGGAGTGTTTCTGAAACTATACAGTCAGGAAGGTACCCTGACTTTCATGTCACTTCGTATTGCTGTCAGATAAAGCTGCATTTTTATTAGTTCAAAGAGGGTGCATTCCTTTTAAACGATTTCCTATGTCAGCCCGAAGTTATTGAGCTTTTCTTGGGACAGCCAAGACTATTGTTGTATGAGGTATAGTAAAAGAATTCACTATTTTTTCAATAGATGTCTTTAGTAACCTGTATCTCTCACGTTGTACATTTGCAAAAGGACTGCGCTAGAAGACATTAGAAAAATAAGATTTCGTACTCAAAAACCACTTAGTCTATTTTGAAATGTACACCAGCAAAGAGAAAATACGCCATATTTTACTGTATTTCTTCGTTAAACGCAAAAAGGAAAGCCAGGCGGTGAAAAATGTCAATAGTGTTAGATGTTCTGACACTGTAACAGCCAACCACCAACCACGGTAAATTTCCGTTCTCATAGATTTGATGTCAATGATCCTCTGGAAGGCCAATTGTCGAAAATGTCGATAAATTAATGGAAATTGTCAGGACCAACCATCATGTTAGCACTGTTTCGATGGCCCAGGGACTAAATATTGCACAAAAATCTTAAGGAGCTGCTTAAATAAGCCTGAATACAAACACAAGCTCGACGAGTTAACGCAAAAAACCTCATGGACTAAATTTCCATCTACGATTTGCTGCTAAATCGCAACAAAATCATCCCACTTCTGAGACGAATGGTGACTGGTCATGAAAATTGGGTTACTTACGATAACATCAAATAAGAGCGCTCGTGGTCGAATAGTGGTGAGCCGGCGCAAATGGTGGCCAAGCCAGGATTGACAGTCAAGAAGATTTTACTGTGTGTGTGATGGGATTACCAGGAAATCATCTACTATAAGCTTCCTGTCTCTGAAGCCAAACTCTTAATTGGGACTAGTACTGTTTGCAAATGGACCGTCTGAAGGAAACAATTGCCTAAAAGCGGTCAGCTTTGATCAATATGACGGAAATTATGTTCACTCAAACAACGCAAAGCCACATGCATAGAAAGTTAGAATTTCCAAAAACTTGATTTTGAGATAGTTGTGCATTCATCTTATAGTCCTTATACGCGCTGACGCCAGAGTCAACACTTGTTTTTGTCTATGGCGAATAATGTTTTTGGTGAAAAATTCGCTTCAGCTGTCCCAATTTTTACCAATATCGGCTCATTCTAACTATGCTAATTGAAATCTTAAATGTCATGTTAAAGTAATGTATTTACTTTTTATACTATATCTAAAATAGTCGTGCAAGTTTTTAAAGCCAAAATAGGAATGAAATAGTTTTTTGATTGTAAAGTTCACATAGCAATACTTCCTATATCGGATTCAGAGTGGTAATATTTGCAATCGCAAGAAATGTGAAAGTATGCTGGGTTGGGAAACTACATAGTAGGTATACTATGTGTTAATAGACTGGAAGAGGTGCATATAGTCTGTGGTGTTAATACAGGGTGGAGCAATAGAACGTGCATATTGCATCATCTTTTTTTGCGGCCTACATCGTTGGGTTGTCGACTCCCAAGAGATCGTCTGTCTTACAATTTTAACATTGGATCTTAAGCTACATCCATATAAGCTGCAATTAACACAAGAATTGAAAGAGTTTGACTTCATAGCAAGGCTCGCATTTGCTAATGAAATGCTTAATCGATTTTCCAATTTTGACAGTATCCTTTTCTCTGACGAGGCTCATTTCCTTATGAATGGGTTCGTAAACCGTCAAAATTGTCGATACTGGAACAGTGAAAATCCCAAATTAAACACCAGAAACCACTGCATAGTCCTAAAGTGACAGTATTTGCAGCAATCTCTGGCAGAGGAATAATTGGTCCTTTTTTCTTCGAAAATGCTCGGGGCCAAAACGTCACGATTAATACGGATAGCGTTCCGTTGAGATGTTGGACGAATTTTTGGCTCCAGAAATTGAAAGTTCAAGAATAGTGAATTCCAGAACTTGATCCCAACAAGATGGAGCTACCTGTCACACATCAAATGACTCCATGGCGGTGGTGAAGCAGATGTTCCCTGGCAGACTGATTTCGAAAAGAGGTGACATCCCATGGTCTCCACGTAGTCCAGACTTAACGCCTCTTAACTTTTTTTTGTGGGGATGCCTCAAACACAAAGTCTACAGTAATAATCCAAGAAACATCGTTCAGCTCAAGGAGAATATCCGTGGTAAAATGGCAACCATTACACCAGTATTACTGAAGAAAGTTATCAATAATTTTCGTTTGTGGTTAGAGGAGTGCCGTCGTAGAGCGGGTCACCATTTAGATGATTTTATTTTTAAAAAATAAACTCCGTTTATTAGTCTACAATGCCTTAGATTTATTTTAACCATACCTTTTGTATTTATGTTTTAATCTATTTTTTAAATATGCACGTTCTATTGCGCCACCCTGTACAAACAAAATGGATGTAAGTTAGAAAACTCCACAGGCCTGAAAAAGCTACTGTCTTTTCCACTTATTTGCTTCTCCTATAGCTAATGGGTAATATCGAATATGGTTTTCTCAATGCCTAACATTAGTGGAAATTTTCATTTTTCATTGTCCTTTCTAATATCAAGGGAAAACCTTAAATTTCAATTGATACTTTTGCAACATTATTCGAGAAGTTCTTAGTCTCAGTAGAAAATTTGTAATTCTAACTTCCCTGTTGTTTTGCGCAAATATTAGTCATCGTATTAATCAGTTCGGTGAGAGAAACATATTTCGTAAAATGTACGGAGGGGAAAGCCATACACAACTGCATAAATATCGAAGAAAACCTGCAGATTCATAGACCAAATTTATAAATTAGCTTTCTTCGTTCCTGCTCTAAATATATTTACGATTTTAAATTCACAATATTTCAATTGAAGATTTACAGTGTCGACAATGTGGGGTCATGTCTTCAAAAAATTTTGGAGGTAGAGCGGGGAGTCATCACTCCCCAACATCGCTTTCTCCTGGTTAGAACCTTGATTAAGAGTATTGACACGATCAAATTCTTCAAATTAAAAAAAAAAGTTACCTGGGTCTCATTGCATGTACGGATGAAAAACAACACCACGAAAATTATTTCAAGTCCCTTCCACTATTTGTGGTTTCGGTAACTCAATAGACCATGCGGAAAAGGGCGAACAAATACATATTGAAAATGCTGGGCGTTTTCGGGGCTTTCATATTTTGATGTCACAAAAAAATTACATATTACGATTGAATTAAAATTAACCATTCAAGTGAGTTATTTATTTACTTTTGTCTTAGTCATCGGATATTATCTTTCTGTTTAAAACCTGTTAATTTTAGTTGTTATTCAGTTGGCATAGCAGTGATGGACTCCTGCAGTTTTTTGGAGACATGCAATTGCTATTCCAATCTCTGCTTACCTTTTGAATAGTGTAGGAGGCACAATTCTCAACCAAACTTGGTATACTGGTTTATCTGTCCGGTCTATACTTTTAATATAGATCGACTTAACTAAAGCTTTACGTTTACCGATTTCAATTTCCAGATTTTAGGATTTATACATTTTGTAAATCAAAAGAATTAGCAACTAATAAATATGCTAGTCACTGATGAATAAGGGTGCCAAAACCTCAAAACAATTGGAATCATTAGCAAAGTTGGCATAATTTCCGACTTCCATAAGCTTCGCTCCTATTGTTTAATATGAAAGTTAAGAAAAGATTTTATAAAAAAACGTGAAAGTCGTTATATTCTCAGCTTGAGTAGAATAGACCTACAACCCTATCGAACTCACACTCGAAGGAATGAAGGTATATATAATTTGATGTATCCTGCCTTTTTAAGTCGATTGGCTGTCTGTCTGGCTGTCTGGAAGCTAGACCAGATAACTGCCGTAAATCTTTATGAAACTTCATGAAACTTTGTACTTTTTCTAGATCGTAGCCAGGAATTTTAACTGGGCTATATCGGCCCACCCTTCTGTTACCTCGACTACAAATTAACCGATTTCTTTAAATTCAATTTTATCCCTGTAAATCCTAACATGTAGCCTACAGCGACCTGAATTTTTGTCCATTATTTTGTTCTATAATTAATGGTAAAATTTGATAAAATCTACCGGCAAACTATGTCTCTTCTTGTATATCCTGTACAAATGATAGATTTAACTTACATATTATTAGGTTCATTATTCCAAAAGCAGCCGAGTCCACATTAAAGTTTCGTTACGATAGTATCAGAAAATGAAAATATAACGCAACGTTACAAACTGACCCATTTCCAAAGTTCAAATTTTTCCCTGTAACTTCTAATTTGTAGACAACGTAAGCTTCTTCATTCTGTAAATTGCTTTTCATTACGTAACAAATTTTTTAAGAAAAATCGATCAGGTGATGCTCCATTTGTTACTTCATATATAATTGCCAATTTAACTCATATATTATTATCCTTTAACAAGTTGCTTCGAATTTAATTTGCACGCAATTTGCATTTCATAAATTTAGTTATTACATAATTCTTAGTTTCTTGTTATTAGTTCTTAGTTCTTACTTCTTAGTTCTTAATCCTTCATTCTTAGTTCTTGGTTCTTAGTTTCTAGTTCTTAGTTCTTGGTTCTTAATTCTTAGTTCTTGGTTATAGTTTTTGGTTCTTGGTTCTTAGTTCTTAGTGCTTAGTTATCAGTTATTGGTTCTTAGTTATCAGTTCGTCGTTCTTGGTTCTTAGTTCTTAGTTCTTTGCTCTTAGTTCTTAGTTCTTAGTTCCTAGTTCTCAGTTCTTAGTTCTTAGTTCTTAGTTTTTAGTTCTTAGCTCTTAGTTCTTAGTTCTTAATTCTTAGCTCTTAGTTCTTAGTTCTTAATTCTTAATTCTTAGTTCTTAGTTCTTAGTTCTTAGTTCTTAGTTCTTAGTTCTTAGTTCTTAGTTCTTAGTTCTTAGTTCTTAGTTCTTAGTTCTTAGTTCTTAGTTCTTAGTTCTTAGTTCTTAGTGATTAGTTCTTATTTCTTACTTCTTAGTTATTCTTTCTTTTGGATCTTTTGGATCAATGCAAAAGGACTTAAATATATATATAAACATATAAGTTAATTCACCTGACTGGAATGTCTATACTGGTTATATTTCTCAAATTGTTTGCACGTTTGGTCCTGAGCATTGATGATAGATAGTGTTTGTAAGATAGTTCTTTATTTTAAGTTCTATGGTTCAGATGAAATATGAAATTGTTGGAAAACGATTCAAAAAGTTATGAATAAACTCCACACTAATATACATCGTCCGTATAATTCGCCATAAAACTTTGCTAATAATTTGTGATATTTTGTACAAAATAGTTGCCTTTTACAATGATACCAAAAAAATTTCTCTGTCTAGAAATGTATATTTTGTTATAAAAACATTTATGCTAGCCCATGAAATCCTCGAATAAGGGAGCTAAAATTTAATACCACATTAATTAATAAGATGTATCGTTCAAAAACTCATAAAATTACATAAATTCAAAAAAGCGGAAAAAATAAGCTAATAAAATTTCTCTAGCCTAGTGCAGTTACCCATAAATTGAAGAATTGAATGCATTCATATGAAAATGGAAAAAATATAAATTGTACTTCCTACAATATTAGTCAGATAACAATTTGCCATTACCTACCGATTTCGTCACGATTTATTTGTAATGACAATTGAATGATTTTGCTCCTTAAAGTAAAGTTACTTTTAAATGCAAGTGAATACATAAAGCCTCTACATAAACAGTATTATCATCACATAAATCCATCTTTGAGAAGTTGCTCACTTTACACATGAATGCAGCATATTCAACAGCAACCCGGGTAACTTTCCTTAGCTTTCTTAGTAGGAAGATCGATATTTATGTGCAGAGTTTTTGTTGAAGATCGCAAAATATAGACGACAGCGGCGAGTCTCCAGTACTGCAAATTTTTACAAAAAATAAAACAGTTTTCTCATAAATAGAAATGATGACGATGATGGTTATGGGAACAAAATCCCACTTAAAAAGCAAAGAAAGCCACCACTTAAATCTAGATTTCACAAAAACGGCAGATGCAATTGAAAAGAAATTGAAACTGAAATTGAAAATGAAAACGCAAACATAAACTATTGAATTCGTACAATCATAGGAGCGCAGACAAATCACAGATTGCCTGGATGGCCAACCAGTCGCATATCGTCGATGGTGCAGAGTTTTGTTTGTTGAAATCAAATTACAGAGTTTCCTTAGATTTTTTGGAAAACACTATATTTGTTTAGGATATTACAAATAACACTTTTTCTGCAAAATAACAGAAATTAAAGAAGCCGAAAGCCTCAAATTTTGGCAAACGCACAAACGTTATAAAGGGCTTCGATTTAAAGAAAGTAATCTCTAACGGGAAAAGTGTTCTATCCAATTGGCGGATGACTTCGACAGATATAAGTCAGATTTCATTGCCCTCCAGTTTATGTAATTGGGCAGCGATGTACACGAAAGGGATTATTTAATTGCCCAGTAGAAAGCAGGAGTTCGAATGCATTTTATCTTGCCATATGACCGAATAGCCACAATTCACGCCACAATAAGTGTATTTCCTGAAGGCCAACACGATGAGATCAAAATTTAGAGAAACAAAATTTCCGAACTTTGTCATTTCTTAATCAAAGTGAAATAATTTTGTTTCGAGCGCAGACCACAAAGCTGTAGAAGATGAGGCCAAAATTTGCGGATTTTGGTATTTTGCAATTTTTATTATTAATTTTCTAACTGGATTCTTCCGTTTGGAAGTTATAGAGGATATTTTTTTAAAACGTCCCTTAATGTGTCGGGCAATGCATCCCATTTCCATTCGGAGAATTAGGTTTACAAAATGTCTGAGGCTTACTAAATTATACTAAATTAAGTACAATTTAATAAAAGATATGAATCCAGGAACATGAGGGATAAATTAGTACCAGAAAAAGGATTGGCTGTTCGGTCAATTTTTTCAAATCTTATCAAGCACTAAAAAGTAGTACAATCCACAGAAATTTATGCTACCGTTGTCTACTAATTACGAATTGAAAAAGGTTCTTCTTCTTCTTCTTAGGTGGCGACTGGAATAGACATAGAATGCAATGGAATGGAATAGACATCTATTATACGGCGCCCGCAGAAAATAAACGCTTCGATCTTCTGCGCTTCCCTTCCAATTCGTCACACCAAGTTTCGATGGTATTTCGAAAGCCTAGACCTTCCAACGGAGTTTTGGTCACTCTCTTCTGCGTTGTCCATCGAGTTCGTTGTCGAAAACTTTTCATGCCGGAGCATTTGGCTCCATCCGCACAACAGGACCCAGCCAACGCAGTCGCTGTATATTAATGCGTTTGATCGCGTCGATGTCGGCATATAGCTCTTATATATATTATATATATATAGCCTATTGTTTATATATTATATAGCCTATTGTTTATGCGACGCCGATAATCTCCGTTAATAATGATGGGTTCATATATTTTCCGGAGTATTTTCCTCTCGAAAACTGTCAGTTCTGATTCATCCGCTTGCTTCATAACCCATGATTCTGCGCCATATAATAAGACGTGTAGAACCATCGTCTGGTACAGTCGAATTTTTGTTTGTCGCGAAAGGACTTTATCATTGAATCGCTTGATTGGCCCATCTATTAGCAAGCAATGCTCCCCTCTTTATCACCATGCTGATATCATTTGTTTTGGTTGCAGCGGAACCGAGGTAGATAAATTCTTTCACCACTTCAAAGTTATAGCTGTCAACTTTCACACAGCGTCTCGAAGGAGTTTGTTCGTTGAAACCAATAACTTTGTTTTGTCCTCGTTTGCCACCAGACACATTTTCGCTGCTTCGTTCTCGATGCTTGAGAAGGTTGCAGTAACATCTCGCAGTTTTCTGCCAATAATGTCAACGTCGTCTGCGTATGCGAGTAACATATGGCTTTTATTAAAGGTGGTACCAGTCGTGTTAATTGCAGCTTTCCTCATAATAATCTCCAATAGTATATCGAAGACGTCGCACAATAGACTGTCGCCCTGCTTAAATTCTCGTTTGGTGTGAAAAGGCTCGCCTAGATCTTTGCCTATCTTCACTGAAGACTTCGTGTTAGTCAGCGTTATCCTAGAAAGACGTATAAGCTTCGTAGGAATTTCCAACTCGGACACGGCCTCACACAATTTTTGCCGCATCGGTCTATCGAAGGCAGCTTTATAATCTGTAAAATGATAGTACGTGTTGATCTGTTTTTCTTGGGTCTGCTCCAGAAATTGTCGTAGGCTAAATATCTGGCCAGTTGTTGATCTACCAAGTCTAAAGGCACATTGATAAGGACCAATCAAGTCAGTTAGAATGGGGTTTAGTCTTTCACATATCACACCCGACAGGACCTTATAAGCAATGGGTGAAAGATTGATGCCGCGAAAAAAGTTTACAAAAAAAGAATTTCAAAGCGTGTGTGGATTTCTATAGAAAATACCAGGAGTGTGGCAATGCTGTACAGAATAACACACTGTATTCCGTACCAAGTCTTGAAAAGTATTAAGCTATGAATAAATGGGTTAACCCGTTCATTTGTATGGAAAATAAAAAGAGAAGTCGTGTTTACTTGATCGATTTTTTTTCAGATTTTATCAAGTATGCTAAATACACGATAAACGAAAATATTGATTGCTGCAGACTACTAATAGCAAACTATGGAGAAAGGATTAGCTATTAAAAAAACCATTAATTTCTATTAGAGATACCGAAAGGAGTGTGGCAATGCCGTCCATTTTTATTCTTAGGTCGGTGGCAATCCCAAAACTAGCCAACCTAAAAAAGAAGACACAAAAGAGTTGGGAAATATTTTCTTTATTTTTCAATATAATCTCCTTTTAGCTCTACACTATCCTTCCAGCGACAACTCCCTCAACACCCTCTATACCCTGTTTATAGTAAGACTGTCAAAAGCTATCAAACGCAAACTTCACCTCTTCATTGCTAGCAAATCTTTTACTACCGATCCATTTTCTCCAGTTTGGAAATGTAAAATAGTCTAAATCTGGCGAATAAGGGCGTGATGAAGCAATTCCAATTTTAATTCATTAATTTTGGATGTGTGAACTAGAGCATTGTCTTGATAAAGCAACACTTTCCTTTTCGCCAAATGCGTCCTTTTTCTATAATTGCATCGCCTAAACGCTGCAATAAATTAGCACAATATTCGCCGTTGACTGTTTTTTCTCTGTGGGGATAATCAATAAAAATAATCCTATGCGCATCCAAAAAAAAAAAAAAAAAAAAACAGACGCCATGACCTTGCTTGCAGATAGAACTGTCTTCGCTTTCTTTGCACACGATTCGCCCAATCCAGTCCACTGCTTCGACTGTTCCTTTGTCTCAGATGTAAAGTGGTGGACCTATGTCTCATCCATGGTTATAAATCGATGCTAAAATTCAGTTTTATTACGGTTTTACTCACGACGTTGTTTTCGCTCTGTAGAGAGAAAGCGCGGCACTCACCTTGCGCATGGCTTTTTCATCTTCAAATCTTCGTTTATTGATATATAACACTGCTTGAAATAACTATCAGTTCAGCTAGCTCACGCATCTTTAGCCGCCCACCATGCCATTTTGTGTATTTTCTTAACTTTTGGCAGCCCGTACGGCCTCGCTTAAACTCTGCTACCAAACGATGAAACAGAATCTACCGAATATTGGCTGGACTGAAGTCTTTTAAATGGAAATATTGAATTACATAACGGTGGCTAATTTTTTCATTCACTGAGGTCGGCTAATTTTGATGCCTCAAATAAAAATGTTAAACAATGTGTCGCCTTGGAACTTAACACATATGTTTTATAAGCTTGCCACTTTTCACCAAAATAATTTTTTTCAAACTACTGACACCCTCTATATGTCGTGTCGGCTACTTTTGAGACCGCACTTGTATATCGCCTATGGCGTAACAAATTGGATTAACATAAGAATAGATAGGTTAAATGTGTCATTTTCATTGGAGGTGCTTAATTAACCTGTCCACATTTTCAAATTTTACCAAACATTGTAAAATAATACGATGTACAAAAATATAGGCTACCTCATTCTACGAATTAAGAGTTACAAAGAAGCAATTGAATTTCCGAAAATTGGTTAATTTGTATTTGTGTTTTATTTTGTACTACACGGGGCGAGTGGATATAGCTTGTTATAATTTTTGGCTATAATTATGCAAAATATTTTCTCGTGTCGAGTTTCGAAAAGTTTCACAAATGTTTGGGACTGTTATTGTGTGTACCAGCCGGCCGAATAGTCAGACATCACTCAATCGACTTAAAAAGGCATAAAACACATTTGGCTGAAGATAGTTGGTACTTTAAACGCTACCTTCTGGGTGTTAGATTTTTGACTTCAATCATTCGGATTAAGGTATAAATATTGTCTTCGTCTATTATATTATTAGAGAGCCTACGCTCTCATATGTAACAAATTTAAAACTTCACTTATGCTGTGATTCTTCTCCTATTTTCCTCAAAGCTCTTGCAATGTGGTACAAAAAGTATTCCACAAATGTGTATGTAAAATTACACACATTTTAGACATGAAACAAATTACAACTGGCCTACACCTGAGATTAAATATTACACATGAAACGTGTAATTATATGCAAAGTGGCAAAGTGGCTAATTTCATTTCTCTCTCTGTCCACAGCACAGAGTCCTGCGTAATGACACAAGGGGATGAAAAAAGAAAATTCAGAGAGTTCTACATAGAAAAATACTCGGTAAAATATAAAAGTTCATCACTGTTAACGGACAGCAACGAAGCTTCGCAAATGAACTCAATGGGGGTAACCAAAAAAGCTTTTGAAGTATCATCAAAACTTTGTGCTGAAAGTTAGAGAAGAACTACAAAAAACAACTAAAAGACTGGGAATTCTGCTCTACACGTGATAGATAGTAGATAACAATAGAATAGAATATATTGAAGAACTGGTATTGCTTATATGAGATTAGAATACCAAATTTACGTCGAAGCTACGGGTGCCCAAAGCCTGCCACTGGCGATAAGTTGATAATAAGCTTTTGTATAATAGCTTTTGAAGGAGTTTGTTAAAAGAATGCAGGCTCCATAAATGAAGTACTACCTCGTGTAGGATAAGCTTTTTCAAGCATCCTCCATAAATTTTTCATTACTTTTACTTTCTGTATTTTTGTAGAATTTTATCCTTTTTTCATTATCCTTACAGTGTTCACTTTTTCCTCAGAGCTAATGCAGCAATTTGCTTTATTTTTCATATTTTCATTTTTTAATCTAGAGAAAGAAAGTTTTGAAAGTTTTTTATTCCACTCAAAGCCTATTTTTTCTTACTATTTTCCCGCCCTATTCAAGAGATCTGGTAACAAATCCTTTTTGAATTGATAATACCGGATTATCCATTTTCGGATACGAAATACAATGTCATTTAAATTGACAGTGGATTTTTTTGGCGTAGTTTTCGACCACTTTTTCTCACATTTCGGGTGGTATCTTGGCGATAACATGACGAATGTTGGTTTCCAAATGCTCCAACATTTGGGGATTAACCGCGTAAACACGGTCTTTGACGTAGTCCCGCTAAAAAAGTCTGACGGCGTCAAATCGTATAATCATGGTGGCCAAATAACGTCGCCAAAACGTGAAATTACGGTTTCGGAAACCTCCCGTGCAATAAAGAAAAAATCGGCCATGTTGTGCGGTTCGTGGTACCGTCTTGTTGAAACCACATGTCGTCCAGTTCATAATCTTTAAATGCAAGCCAAAAAAAGTCGGCTATTATACGGCCATAGCGCTCTGAATTGAAATTCTACATGCACCCCGTAATGCTCGAAAAGTGCCCACATTTGAATCACCACTTATGTTTTAACTATTTTTACGAGTTCTTCGGTTGTTAATCGATCCATATTCGTAAATGGCAAACTTTTTACTACATAAATAACACTTCAGATGACAGGTATTTGACAACTGGCAGCCTTGCCAGACCGGCAGTTTTGAAACCACTAATTGGATAACCACTAACTGTATTACTTTATGCACTCTTGTTCAATCAAGGAATATAGTACATATATCTCTTGATCCTTAAATGGTTTAATTTTTTCTAAGAAGCCCTGTTGAATTACATACTCTCAGGTTTTAAACAAAAATCAGTATAGGTATATCAACTCCTCCCTGTAGATGGTAAAAAATAAGCAATTTGAAGATTCACGTCCACATTTCATGAAACGGTGACGATTGTGAGATTGGATTTGTTCTTCACATAAGAGTGTGAGTTTGAAAGGAGCCCACTTTGAAGCTGATACAATAAACTTGATTAAAAAACAAATATTTTGTGTTTTTTTGACCGATTCCCGGTACTTTTTCAACAGAATGTGTATATAAAATTGTTGAGCAACTCAACAATCACCGCCCCGCTCAAAACTGTTGACACTTCGGCGTTATGATTATGAAATTTGCACGATAGGTTACTTAATCAATATTAAGAACTACTTTTTTCTTATTGGTTAGTTAAGAAATTCGTAGTTTTTGTACGAGGTGTGTTAAAAAAATATGGTGAATTTTCATTTTTCAAAAAATATTTATTCATCAATTTCTATTTTATTTCCTTCAAAGTAGTCCCATTCCGATATAATACAGTTGTGCCAGCGTTTTTCCAATCCTCTGAGCAATTCTGATATGCATTTTTTGTATGTCCTAGAGCTCTTTTGGCGCTTCGGTTTTTATCTCCTCAATAGTCGCAAAACGCCGTCCTTTCAAGGGTCTCTCCAATCTTGGGAAAAGGAAAAAGTTGCAGGGGGCCAAATCTGGTGAATACGGTGGCTCACATGCAAGGATGAGTGAACAGGTGCATTATCATGATACAAAAGCCATGTGTTTTTCCACAATTTTGGGCTTTTTTCGTGCTGCTTTACGCAAACGGCTTAAAACTTCAAGGTACTACTCCTTATTTACTGTACGACCTTGTGGTAAGAACTCCTGGTGCACTACGCCATGGTAATTGAAGAAAACAGTGAGCAAAACCTTGATCACACTTAGCGTGCTTTTTTGGTCTTGACTCTCCTGAACTCTTCTATTGGGGCGATTGAGTTTTGGTTTCGATATCATAGCCATATACCCATGATTCGTCACCAGTTATGACCCTTTTAAGCAAATCTGGGTCATCGTTGACGTCATTCAACAATTCCTGATCGATGCTCATGTGACGTTGTTTTTGGTCAAAATTCGGCAATTTTGGAACGAACTTCGCTGCCAAACGCTTCATGCCCAAAAATTTCGAAAGGTACGAACTGACCGATATGCCGACATCCTCATCCAGTTCTCTAATTGTGATTCCAAAATCATTTTCTTCACTGCTTCAATGTTTTCATCGGTTGTTGACGTGCTGGAGCGTCCAGAACGAGCGTCGTCGTATACATCTTCTCGACCTTCTGTGAAAACCGTGTACTACTTATAACTATTTTGTTGACTCAGAGTACTCTCACCGTATGCCACTGCTAACATTTCATGTGCTTTTGGGCACTCAATTCCATTTTTTACACAAATTTTGATGCAACTTCTTTGATCCATTTTTTCGATAGCAAAACACTTGTCTTTTTTATGCCTCCAACAAACAAACTAAACTTGCTATATGGATAAAACCGTCAACATATCTACGAGACGAGTCTAAAAAAATAATAATCGAAAGTCGAATGTATGTAGCCCGCGAAATTTGAAAATTCACTTTATTTTTTGAACACACCTCGTATATAAATGAGGAAGGGAGAAGCCATGAATGGCTTAAAACAAACGGCTAAAGTTATGTAATTAGAACTTGCGATGTACAGGGTGACGCACTAATTGCACTACAATAAGAAATTAAAATAATTTATTTTTTCCAATGTATTTAATTTTTTTTTTTTAATACAAAATTTTCTTCTTTTATATAACTAGTGGGTTTTGAAGACGACCTCCATGCTCATTCGCGCATGTGCGACACCTTATCGGAAAAATATTCATTACGGATATTTTTCTATGAATGTTATTACGGATATTATTCATTTCAGATATAAAAGAAGAAAATTTCGTTTCAATTATTGTTTTAATGGGCTGCTTCCAATTTGTTTTGTACACCTCTTTCTTGACACAACCCTATAAAGAAGTCAGGTGCAGTCAGTTCAGGTGACCTTGTAGGCCAGCGGAAAGTGGAATTTCGAGATATCAGTTCGTTTGGAAATTTTCTTTGGAGCTTTGTCATAACCGGTCAGGCTATGAGTGCATCCATCTTGCTGGAACCAAATGCTGTTGAAAGGGATAAAGACGAAGAAACTCCTTCAACATTTTTCAATAATGGTCCCCATTGACAGTTGACAGTAGCACGATTCGTGCGCCACCCTGTATCATAGAAATTTATTTTTATATTTATTAATCAGAACGTTTTGGAAAAGAGCTTAGAAAAGCGCATAAATGAGACAAAAATTGGACCATAGGCTGGAACGGCCTGCAACGCTTTATCCTTTCCTCATAGACAAGCTATAAAAACAGATTTTCCGAATTTCACCCTCTTTAGAAAACATTATAGATGAAAGGAATCAAAAAGAGTGCGATCGTCTAAACTAAAATTAACATAAGCTGGACTATCTGAAATTTGAATTGAACTGAGTAACACCGCTCTGATTAAATAGGTGAGATTAGAATTCTGAAAATTGTCTAGTACATTTCCATTAGCCATGATTAATAAGTAGTGTTGGAATTCAACTTGTAGTCTTAATTTTATTAAAAAAAAAAGAAAAATTGCGCCTACGAACTGGAGTAACACTTGCTAGTATGATTTATTATGACAATTGTGTGATATTGTCTTTTGTTAATTAACTAACACTTGTCAACTGTACATTAAATGATATCCAACAAAAGGTACCACAAATTGTGTATGTATACGTGAAAAAAACAATGGTTAATTTCTTTATATTGTTTTTCGTTTTAAGGAGATTTTACCTCTGTTATTATAATACTCGTATATCTTATTTACAATTAACGTCAGTGAGCCAATGGTGGAAGGACATTCCCTTGAATTAGTTTTATTTTTCTTACCATCATTAGCTCCTACAACAAATTTTACCCGTTGTGTTAGCAACGAGCATTACATATTTTTGGCTTATGTTTGTAACTTTTAACGCCTCCTGCAACATAAAGCTGCGTGATAATTGAATTTTTTTACCGAAAGTTGTTATTTTTTCATCTACAAATAGTTTTGTGGGGTAGTTTGCTACATTACCTGTGTTTCGTAGGAGGAGAATTGTGAGTTAAAATCCTGGTAGAGTAGGAAAAATTTACGCTCCTGTAGTAGGCTCGTTAATGTTCGAATTTTGTGTATACTCGTAATTTAATTTGTTTTCTTTCACACATTCTACTGTGTGAAAAAAGTTAGACAAGTATTTATTTGTATACCTTTACCTGGAGGAAAGAATGTATATACCATTTGATACGGCCAAAAATGTAGCATCCAAAAAGCAAAGTATCTCTTGACCAAATTCGTTTCATGACTCTTTAAATCTATTGAACGACGTCCGTCTGCCTGGCTCCTTGGCTGTCTGGCTGGTGGACACTATGGCGGTCGCAAACTTTTTTTTAAACTTCTCAAAGCTTGGCACAGTTCGACAGATCGCAGCCAGGAATGGGCTATAACTATCCCTCCTCCCCGGTATCTTCCATACAAAATGAGCGAATTCCACAAATTCATTATCTGAAATAACTAAAATGCTTGTCTATTGCATATGTTCATAATGCTTGGGGGAATTTGAAAAAAGTCGAACGATTAACCACGCCCCTTTTAGTACTTCCCACACAAATGACCCATTTAGCCAATATATTCATAGATTCATATCTCTTGGATAGTCAAACCAAATTTAGTTAAATTTTGAATACATTTTTGAATAAATTTTGAATGCATTTTCCATAATAAGCTTTCACAATGAAAATGGACAGCATTATTATACCCCTTCGCATACAAATTGATTTTTGATTTGATTTTTCGAAATTCATCTTTCATCTTCAGTAACTGATTAGTAATCTGTAGTAGGAAAAAATTTGTTTTCCATTATACTTTTTTTATAATCATCCATAAAATTGTAGAAAAATCGATCAAGTGACCACGCCCCTTTTGGCACCTCTAATGCAAATAGCCGATCTAACCTACATTTTCTTACTACTATATCTTTCAATCAGTTATACTAAATTCTGACAAAATTGGCACAATTCATACGTTTTTTTAGATTGAGTTCCGGAAATGGAAACGGTCGACGTTGCCATGCCCTTTCTGGTACCTCCTATATAAATTATCACATTTATCGAAATTTAATTTTTCGCTGCAATTCCTAATTTACAACCTGAAGTTATTTAAATTCTGGGCAATTACATTGCGTTACACTGCTGCGTAAAATTTGAAAAAAAACGTAGTAATATTCACGCCCTCTCTGATACTTTCCCTAGTAAATTACCTAATTTAACTTATATTTTCCAGCATCCGTCTCTTTCAATCAGTATAATTAAGCATGCATCAAGCATTTAGTACTTTAGTACCTCTGGTATCCCACATAAAGTTGGCCGATTTAGCGAAAATCCGAGATCTATCTAAGATCTCTCAGATTCTCTAAAGGGAGGACTTCAGAAGGTTACTATTTCCTCTTTCTTGTTGTGCTTTAATTCAGAGTATTTTTTGTTAAGAGCCTGTCAATTAACTACGCCCTTTCGGGTATCACTCACACTTTTGCAGCAACGTAAAAGAAAGTTAGGTCAAAGTGTACTTAATTCAGTTCACCTGATTGAAATTTCTTTATTGGTTATTTTAAGTTCTTATTTATTCGACTAATTTATTTCATCGCCTTTAAATGCAGCCAAAATGACATAGAAATTCAAGCTGGAAATACACGAATGGATAAATGAACTTGATATTAAAAAATTCTCCGGGATTCTCTGGAGAATCATTGAGAAATTTCTCGAATAAAACAAACTTGGCACATCTTCTCTGTTTTTATATAAAATATATCTTTAATATCTTTAATATATTTTATATAAAAACAGAGAATAAAATGTATCAAAGCATAATAATTTGATACCATCAACAAACAGTTTTTATTTTTGATATTTCTATTGAAGTTAAAAAAGAGCAAGAAATTAATAATCTTGTCATACTAAGCAACCCCCAAAGTTGTGAAACAAATTATACACTCTGTTGTGTCTCAATTTATTTTTTGTATAAACAAATATTTGAACGGAAAACAAATAATGTTCACATTTAATGACAATTTTATTAATATTTGGTATTCTACACCTCCGATTTTGTACCTGGCAAACGACTGTCTGAACTCATACACATACATATATATAATTTATGTATATATATATCTTTCCGATTCTCTTCCACTCAGCTACTATGTAAAATTGTCAAATTTTTTTTATCAGAACAACAATAAGATATATAAAATCAAATATGTTACATTGTTCGCTTAAAAAAAATTCAAGGCAATTAATTTATTGTCCTCGTCTAAATTTTTTGATTTCATCAAATTCTGTTTCATTTAAAATCACCCACAAATAAATACAAAACAAAAAAAAAAATAACTCATCAACAAAACAGAGAAATACACGCAGAAAACTATTTGTTTCTTCCCCTAAAAACTGTATGATATTACAACAATCTTTGGCGAATGTCTCTCGGGCTGTGGCAAAGCGCTTTTACACAAGGTGGTGGCATTAGAACAACCCTTGTTTTTGCCAGTTGTACTGTCAAATATTTGACAGTAAATATATGAACTTGACAGTTCTCTTTGCTATCGAAACAATGTTTTTGCCATTGAGTTGATGATACCACCTGGCCTACAGTGACGTGTCATAACCAGTGTCACCAGACCAAAGCAAAGAAAAATTCCAAATTCATAACAGAGAAATCCCATTTTTTTACAAATATTCTCATTTGCATGCACAACTATCGTGTAAACAATTTAAATTATGTGAGTAAATCGAAATTCTGAAATATTTTTCTTTAACTTGGTAGCACTGTCACAGGCATCAGCGCCAAATTTCATATCACAAACGTCGTTAGTGTATCAGCTACACTTGGTTTTGTACATACAATACAAACAAATTTCGATAATTTTTAGACTTTGTAGTATAGCTAATGCAAAGAAGTTGCATACCAATTTTATTTCCGAAATGGAAATTGTTCTATGGAAAGGTTTAGAAGGCTGCAGAAGAGCTTTCGGTGAACAGACTTTGTCAGAAAGAAGTGATCACAAGTGTCACCAAGAACGTGTCATGTCGCACAAGCATATACAGATCATAACTAAAGGTCTAGTAGGTTTACAAGGTATAAGAGAGACACGTTGTAGGATGAGTAGAAGAACTCATTTTTTACCTAGAAAATGATAAATATTTTCTGTATAATTTTTAGTCACACGTAAGGATTTTTCAAATACAAGATGGCGCAATAGAACGTGCATATTTAAAAAATAGATTAAAAAATAAATACAAAAGGTATGGTTAAAATAAATCTAAAGCATTGTAGAGTAATAAATTGAGTTTATTTTTTAAAAATAACATCATTTAAATTGTGACCCTCTCTACGACGGCACTCCTCTAACCGCAAACGAAAATTATTGAAAACTTTCTTCAGTAATACTGGTGTAATGGCTGCCATTTCATCACGGATATTCTCCTTGAGCTGAACGATGTTTCTTGGATTATTACTGTAGACTTTGTGTTTGAGGTATCCCCACAAAAAAAGTCAAGAGGCGTCAAATCTGGACTACGTGGGGGCCATGGGATATCACCTCTTTTCGAAATCAGTCTGCCAGGGAACACCCGCCATGGAGTCATTTGATGTGTGACAGGTAGCTCCATCTTGTTGGAACCAAGTTCTGGAATTCACTATTCTTGAACTTTCAATTTCTGAAGCCAAAAATCCGTCCAACATCTCAACATAGCGTTCCGTATTAACCGTGACGTTTTGGCCCCGCGCATTTTCGAAGAAAAAAGGACCAATTATTCCTCTGCCAGAGATTGCTGCCCATACTGTCACTTTAGGACTATGCAATAGTTTCTGGTGTTTGATTTTGGGATTTTCACTGTTCCAGTAACGACAATTTTGACGGTTTACGAACCCATTCATAAGGAAATGAGCCTCGTCAGAGAAAAGGATATTGTCAAAATTGGAAAATTGATTAAGCATTTCATTAGCAAATGCGAGCCTTGCTATGAAGTCAGACTCTTTCAATTCTTGTGTTAATTGCAGCTTATATGGATGCAGTTTAAGATCCAATGTTAGAATTCGTTGCAAACTTCGTCGCGATAATTGTAAGACAGACGATCTCTTGCGAGTCGACATTTGTGGATTTCCTCGTACTGACTCCATAACTCTCTCAACATTGTCTTCGGTCCTAAATGTTCTTGGGCGACCATTTGCTTGTAGTTTAAATGTTGAACCAGAGCTTCACTAATTCGCCGGAGTCCATATTCAGCACAATATAGTCGCCTAGTAGTAATATATGAACGATAGTTCTCGTAAAATGGGCGCACGCAAAATGCGCGACGCTTCCCGTCGAAGTGATTCATAGCGACTAAAACTCCATAAGCCCGCCAACACAACGATGTACGCGTAGGATGTATTGATCAGCTTTTTTTGTTATAATAATTTTCATACACATTAAATTTGTACGCTCTAATTTCTCATTCTCAGGAACTTCATTTTGTCTTCATTATGTCTTCATGCTTGAAAGAACTTGGAACGGTCGACCGAATAATTTGTTCTGATACCCTTCACATAAAGTTGCACTAAATTTAGTCAAATTTGTTACAAGTTCAGTTCAGAAATTAGAGTTATAATGAAAATAAAGATCATTGCCGCTCCCGATCTGATATCTCCCGCTCAAATTGCCGATTTTTCGAAACTCAAACTTTCCTGTGCAATTTTTAATTAGTAGGGTTCTGTTGCCAGGATTTTTATTCATTGTATTGATTTACAATTTTGTGTAAAACTTAAGAAAAATCGACCAAGTTGCCAGGTTCCTTCTTGTGTCCGTCACATAAATGCCAGATTTAGCCCAGGTATTCTTAGGTTAATTTCTTTCAAACAGTTATACCAACTTTTAGTCAAATGTGGCATACGTTATTCGTTTGATAAATTAAGAGCTAAGACCGAAAATGGAGTGCATTTCCGTACTTCTTTGCGTAATTTCCATACAAATTGATCGATTTATAAATAATTAATTTATTCGATGACATTTTTTGAAGCAATACAAGACGATGTGTAACAAATTTGAAAATATGTCAGAAAAACCCTTGGAAAACGTAACAAAATTTGGTAGTTCTTGAAACGGAATCTGTGCCTGAAATCTATCGGAAAAATTGATTTACCATAGAAAAACATTTCTTCTACATTTTTTGTTATTCAACATTGTTATAATTCTTCTGGTCCCTACAATATCCACCGGTTTTTTTTAGTAACTTTTATTTAGTTCTGTACTTGTACGCACATTTAAGAGAATTTTTTTTACTATCCGCAGATATAAAGCCAAGTATATCCTCCGTTTCTTTTTCTTGTCTGGAGAATACTTTAGTTAATGAGATATTCGTCATAGTAATCACACAGGATACATATTTCACTGTTTCGCAATAACGATTTCACTTTCAGACAAAGTTCTAGGATCTAAATTTTTGACAGTAAGTAAAAAAAGTCTGCAAGAAAAAAAAAAAAAAAAAACAAAAATGCAGCAAAAATACAAACAATTCAGTAGTGGTTTATAAACCTATTTGCAGGAAGATGACAATTCCTGCCTTCTAATGTTGGTAACTGTGGTCAGATGTGGATGTGTGAAAACCACATTTAAAAAATTAATGTAGATCTTTTGTAAATTTTGCCTAATTTTTAGCTATTTTATATTATATAAGCTATATTTCTTTGGAATCTAATGAAAAATCACATCAAATACTTTATATCTCCCGTTATCCCTTTTAATTTTAAACACCCAACAAAACGGGATTTATCCCCCGGGTTGGCAGCATTGGTTACGACGTTACGAGATGTCAATGTAAGAAATATTTGTTGGAAATAATTTTGCTTTTATATTTCTCTCTCTTCCTCTCTTTATTTATAGAAACTTCAAAAAAATTGGGGAGTTTAGAGAATTTTCGTTTGTTTTCGTAATTTTTTCCAGTCATCTCTAAAAACTTTTCTTCCCGCGCCTTATCCACCCCTCCAATCTAGAAACTAATACGCCGATCTTTAGACGCACTGCTTATGTTTTCGTAGCAATCAAAATTCTTGCACGAGGAAAAATTTATTTTTGAAATGTCGACACACCCCCACAAGGTGTTTATTCAAGAAAATATGATGGGTGAAATATTTAACAAATAACAAATAAAGAAAAAAAATGAATATAGGGTAAATATGATTGTATCAGGGGGGGGTGTTGGTGGTGGTGGATTGTTTGGTGGTGGTGTACGGTGGTTGTGCGCCATGCGTTGCTTTGATGTGTAAATCCACTGAGAAAAATTCGTGTTTAATTATTCACCGGCAGTCAAAAGATTAAATGTACATATAAATCTATGACAAACGGAGGATTATGTTATTTCAGAGCCAAAAGTGTAATGAAATAAAATGAATTTTGTCGGCAAATTTTAAGATAGACAAAGAATTAATATTTTTTAAATATGATTTAACGATAATGTACCAGTGCAGTAAATAGTATTTGAATTTGCCTTTGCAGGGACCACAAAAATTGCAGAGCAATGACACGACCAAAAAATTTTCTTCAAAATATCAGTAAATTTGATGGGCAGACATAATCCCAAGTTCCACCAAAATATGCTAACAAAAAAAAAAATCCCTTTTAACAGGGATTCGTTTTCTTTTCTAAAAATTACGCAATCAACCGATAGGAACAAAATGCTACAGTTTTTCTCTAAAAAATTAAGTAAAATTCTTGCTCTACAGATAGCCAACATTTTTATACTCAATTTGTTGTCCCGTTTGTAGCATTTTGAAATCTTCACTTGAGACACCATAATATTTGTTACGTTTCGGTTCTTCCCTATCGGAAGAAGAACTATTTTCTTTTTGTGAAATTTGGTTTTTCGTTAACACAGTTTTTTTTTTCAAGAAAAGTTCAGTCTGGTAAAAGCTTCTTTAATAACTTTTTCCACTCCAGCCGAGAAAATGGCGAAAATGGCGATACGGCAGAAAACGAAGACTTTCATCGTGAGGAGTTTTCGAAAAAACGTATTTCATGATTTTTAAATCGTTTAAGCTGTGTCATTTGTCTGGCTGGCCGGTAGGTAGGTGGATACGATAATCATCGTAAATATTTATAAAGCTTCTTACAACTTTTCGTATTCAAATATTTTGCCAGATCGTAACTGAAGGTTGGCATTAGCCCATATTTATCCACTCCTTCCGGTAATTGAACAAATTACCGAAATGATTTTTTTATGCAAATTCTAATCGTATTGCAAGCAAGTCGACTGATATCTTCTATGTAAATGATCGATTTAGCCCAGATATTCTGAGGATTATATATTTAATCCAGTTACTTTGATTTTAAATTTAACGCACATAATAAAAGTTTACCAAACTTGGATTTAAGAACGAAAGCGAACCACATTAGCGCTTCCCATCTTCCCCATACAAGCTGTCCGATTTTCCGGAATTCAAGCTCTAATATTTTTAGATGGCCGAAAGGAAAACTGACATTTTAACTAAGCTGATTCTGGTACCTCCCATATGAATGACAGATTTAACACATATATTTCCTTCATTAATTTGTACTGAATTCAGAAAAAATTTGCTCACATCAAAGGTTTGGTTCAGATGGACCTACAAATTAAAAATAAATAGTATTGCCACACCCCCTCTCGTACCAACCTCCCCCCATAAATTGATTGGTTTACTGAAATTCAAGTTTCCGCAATAATTTGTAATTGGCAGGTTGCAGTAACATTCTTATCAATCGTATTTAAATTCTTGGCAAAATATCAAAAAGTCAAGCAAATAATCATTACTTCTCTAGTTTGTGAGGTTTTCATCAAGTAATATACAAGGCAATTCTCCTCAGGAATGTAGAAGTGTGGTGATGGAGCCATGTTTCGTCTGTATTACAATGTATTGTCACATGGTGTACAAAAAGCCCTTCCTCTTGCATTTAAAATAGAGCAAACTGTTCTCCACTGTTAGCAAACGCAGTACCCATTTGAAAAACATTTCTCGTGCATAATCCTACTTTTCTTATATTTATAATATCAAGAATAAATTTCTGGGAATTATGATGTTTCCTGGTATAACCACCTACCTCTATTAGCTCACACTGGCTCAGAATTGCCAGTGTGCGTACAACCTCGTTTAAAATCAGAAAACTCTCTCCAAATATCTTATCTCGGCGGAAAAAGTGGCACTATCGCTTTTGAACCCATTGCAGCGATTTAAGCGAAATTCTTCTCACCTAAAAAGTGGTGACATTTGTATCATAGTCCAGCATTATTTATGGGCTGATAAGTTATATTCTTGACCGTCGTAAATATTAATAAAAAATATAATAAAGAAGCTAAAATTTTCCACGGCAAAATCGATGCAGCTTTCAGATTTTTTGAATTTTTATAGTTATTTATTCTTTAAGTAAACGTATTTTTGTGATGTTTTCAAGGATTTTAGCATTTATTCGACTTACTTCCAAGAAATTTTGCCCCATATCCTTTTATTTTTTGTTTTGGTTGCCACTGTTTTGAATATTCATTAATTCATCATTTGCTCGTTTCTAAATCGGAACAATATTTTTACAACGTTGCGTTCTGACAAAGGAGATGACCCATAATTTTTGTAAGCCATCCGATACAAAAATTATTATTGTATATAATTCATTTCATCGTGGAGAACTTCAAAGTGAGAAAAAGTGAAACAAATCCTAGAATTTTATTAAAAAAAAACTACAAATTGTGTGATTAGAAACTAAAGCCATGAAAGCATGCAAACAGAAAAATGAATTAAATGAGAAGCTGTCCTACACTTTCAGGGATAAACTTTGTATACCCTTTCCGATAAGCAACGGTGGGATGCCAGGTATCTTAAGACGAAATCCGTTTCAGGACTTTCTAAGATGATTGAATCACGTCCGAAAAATGAACGTTTTTCAGAGTTAATAATCAAGTTTCGATATAGATTTCAAGATGAGCAAAATCGCCATGCCTTTTCTTGCATTACTCATACAAAATCTCTTTCATACCTATAATTTGGAATTCGTATGTTTGATTTTGGGTAATTTTTGGCTAAAAATTAAAATTTTACATCGTTTAATTCAACTCACTATATTGCGAAAGTTTGGGCAACCTTTTCAGGAATATCCATGGTAAAGGTCTAAAGAGATCTAAATATTTTTCTGTCATTATTTTTGAATTGTCCACACAAACCCACTAGAAGTTTGCAAAAGACATTTTTTTGCCAAAACTTTAATTTAGGACAGTAAATAGTCGACACATTCAAAAATTCCGTTCGCCTATAATTTTAAATTGCTAATTTTGTTTTTCCTTTTAACTTTAGCCAACAGTGCTCCCATTCCTTCAAATACCTTCCAAACTGGATGATCAACATTTTTCATTTATAACAATTTTTGAAACGTTTTTTAGATTCATACATTGGTAACTATAATTTCTATGTCATAATTTAATATAGGTATATATAATTTAACCCATATATTTCCTGATACGTACCTTTCATCTAATTGCGCTAAATTCCAAATAAATTAGGACTCACTCGAGTCCAAGGTAAACGGACTGAATTGCTAAGTGCCAAATCGGTCGTTTTGGCAAAAATCAGTTACCTATAAAAAATTTCTAACTAGAGATATTCAAAAAATTTTAATTTTTCTTCTTTTGTTGTGTTTTAATTGATCATAATGTCTTTGGCATCCATCGCACTTTTGCACCAACGCAAACAGACGTTCTCTTTCTAGATTTGAAGAAATTTAAAATTATTTAAAGTCTGGTTATCTGCCTAATAACTATCGTTATCATAACTGCTCAGACTTTGTAGTTATTTCAAATACTTTTCCATAACTGAACTGTGCGGTTTTTACTTATTTCAGTTTCCACTCCGATTTTAAAATAAATATTTCATTTAAAACGATTTCCTCTTTTAAGGTGAGAAACCCTCATTCTCTGAATAAGGTGAATAATAATGAACAAAATTGCACTTATAGAGGTTACTTTCGAAAAAAAAACTATGCCCACTTATATGAGTTATAAAATGCAGCTTTTTTGTCCCAGGGGGAGACATGGAGTTATGGAGTTTTTCCGCTTAACTGCGTCCCACTTATCCAGGTTTGACTGCACTAAATATATCATATTATCGCTTTATTGTACAAATTACAAAACAAACCCGGGCATGGAATCATATATAAATTATTTCAAGATCATTGGCGTAAATCCAAGTTTCATATCTCATAATAATGCGTTTTACAACAAGCTGGCAGCCAGAAATTATCTCCTCACAGATTGTAACGTGACAGTGCTAAAAAATATAGAATTTTTGGTACTCATCGACTTTTGACGAATTCTGAGGTCCACAATATCTTTTCAAATGGAATTTATTGATCCGTTCGAAATGCGAACATAATCGGCAACATCTTGAACTGATAGCCGATGGTTTTTGAGCACCAAATTTCTTATTTGCTCGACGTTAATTCCCTTGATCGTCCGGGACAGTCTTCTTCGTCAACTAGTACCCGACCTTTTTTGTTTACGTTGTTTGTAAACATTTTCTTTCCACAAATTCTATTCAATGAAGTCTTTCTGCAACATTTTGAACATTTCTGGAGCAGAAATTTCGTTTCGTCAACAAAACTGAATGCAGGTTCTTTGCTCAAGAAAACCAAAAAAAATCTAGTTCCCTCCCATCCAATGAGTGAGATGTGGGAGATCTTCGCACATTCAGCGAGCTTCCAATCATTTTATTTTTAGACTCGCTTAAAGGAAACTTTTACTAGACTTGTCGATTACAAGACCACTCGAAGTGTTCGTCAGACACATCTAGGTGATCACCGTTCAAATAATGAAAGGTTGCTGAGTGCGGGATGAAATCCGGCATCTTGCGAAGGACAGTCGCGTGTACTGACAATCGTGCCGCTGTCGGTCTCAACGAAATCACACACACGAATTTACTTTTTGCGTCGTGCAAACCTAAGCGTGGCTCAAATTCTAATAATTTTATCATGTGTAATTTTTCAAGGAATTAGAATAAATAAATTTTTTTCTGGGATTCGCTGTACTCGTGTACATTAAATTGAGAAACTAGCTTTACTTTTTGGATGCATTTGAGGGCTTAAGAAGTCGTAAATTGTAAACTTTTAGCTGAAGCATATGAGTATTTCTCTAAGGACCCGAAGATTCCTTGCTCCGCAATTGTGTAGCTATTTAATTATTATTTTCTTTTTATCGTTTTGCAATGCAAATATTCATGTTTTTCTCAATGTATGCATTACATTTTTCAATGAATTCTCTTCTCAAAAACCCTTCTCTCTTATCACGGAGGTTTTTTTTTTTTTGGAGTGTACATTATTGCTGTCTCTCTGTGGCAACCCCACCCTATGCAAATGGCACAAAGTGTGCTTTGGCTGCTTGGGGGTGGATGGCAACGTCTTTCCTATTCCACATCGAAACAACCGAGGTGTTTTCGCCACCGAAACATTTTAGTTAGGTCAGTCATTTTTCGGTTCTTGCACAAGTATATACTTGGGCAAATTCGCGAAAAGATTCTCGGCTTGAGCTGAAGCAAACATTCCCTTTATTCTCAATTTTATTGAGCCACATTGAGCAACTCGCTCACTACCTAATCTCCCTAAAGAGGGGCTTCACCCCACCATTTTGCGAATATTTGAGTTAATATTTTAATTGCTCAAATAAAGCCACTTGCATAATTTTCTAAAAACTCTTCAAGTGGTAAGTATTCTATGCTAGGGTCTTATATATTATATGTATTTGTAGTATATATGCCTAATATATACTATACACATGCATATAATCTGTTTTATTTGTCATTTATTGTGTGAATAATTTGTAGGATATTGAATTATGTTCCAAAATGGTCAAGGCCTATCGCGGCTGCCTGCCATATCGTACAAAAAAGGCTTCTAATGGTTCGTAGGCCTACTGGGGATGCCAGCCATGTAAAATAAATGGCAACGCGCAGAGTGTAGTACCTCCTGGGTTGTGCGGAAACCTACACATTTCACTTCAGTTCAGTTCAATTCAGTTCAGTTCATTCCACTGTAGCCGGGCAGCAGCGTTTAAGGAGGCGGTGGTAGTGGTGCATTTGCAATATGAGAACGTGGATATTTTCCTGTTGACAAGATGTATGAAAAAATATTTCGTGATGATGATGAAGTTGTGATCCCAATATCTAAATATACATATATACATATATTCACAATTTTGTATTTTAAATACTAATGTATACGGAAAGGTATACAAATATGTATATATATATATATATATATATATGTTTTCTTTCATCACTGTAATTATATATAAACACACAATGGCGAATATAGTGAGATATATGTGTGTACCTCATCAACATATTTTATCAAGAGAAAGTTTAAGAGTGCTGAAGAAGAATTTCAAAGTGAAAAATTGTGTCATGCGCACATTTTGTTTTTGCTTTGTAATATTTCAGCGCCACATTTCCATTAATAAAAAAGAAACTAAACCGAAATGCTTCAAACTAATTTAAAGAAGCACGAAATATTTGTTATTTTCCAGTCAGCCTAAAGGACATTCCGTTTGGAAAATAAATAAGGTGTAGTCATTGCCTTTTTGAACCAAAAAGCGTAAATTTCAAACCTTTAGTGATTTTGCGCAAAAATTGTTTTGTGTCAATTTTCCCTGGTTGTTTAAACAGTTCTCAAAGAGCCGTAAATGTTTAATCGATAATACTGAAGGATTTTGCAGTGGGAACGAGTTAATGTTAAAATTAAATAAGCCAAGTTTGTGCGTGATATAATGCGAAATATGACATCGCTCAAATGGTCTCTGCGAATCGGTTGTTTAGCTCGGCTTCGATAGGTCCAATATTCTTTGACCCTGGTGAACTTGGGCGATGGCGCGGGTCTTTTGTGGCTTATTGCCATGCATCGACCTATGACTTATGAGGGCAGTCCCAAAGCTAGGTGAAAATATGGGAAACATTTTTCATACTTTTCAACATAATCTCCTTTCAGCTCTATACACTTTTTCCAGCAATATTCAACATCTTCTTCAGCACGCTTACAGTAAGAACTGTCAAACTCCTGAAAATGGCCACCAACGGAACACCCCAACTCTTCACTGTTGGCAAATCTGTTACCACCGAGTCATTTTTTCATGTTTGGAAATGGAAAATAGTCCGATGGAGCTAAATCTGCCAAATAAGGTGTGTGATGGAGCAATTCGAACTTTAATTCGTTAATTTTGTCCATCGCAATAGTTGAGATGTGAACTGGAACATTGTCTTGATAAAACAATACTTTCCTTTTCGCCAAATGCGTCCTATTTCCATAACTACATCGCCTAAACGCTGCAATAAGTTAGTTTCGCTGTTATAAGTTATATTCGCTGTTGATGGTTTTTCAATTCTGAAGATAATCAAGAAAAATAATCCCATGCCCATCCTAAAAAAACAGACGCCATGATCTTGCCTGCAGATGGAACCGCCTTGGCCTTCTTTGGACACGATTCCCCCCGTTCCAGTCCACTACTTTGACTGTTCCTTTGTCTCAGGTGTAAAGTGTTGGACCCATGCCTTATCCATGGTTATAAATCGGCCCAAAAATTCGGCTTTATTGCGATGAAACACTGCCAAACTCTTTAATGAAACAACTTCAAGACGCGGTTTTTGCTCTATTGAAAGCAAGCGCGGCACCCAACTTGCGCACAGTTTTCTCATCTTCAAATCTTTAGTCAATATACACAGCACATTTTGAAATGCCTATAATTTTAACACCTTCAGCCGACAATCAACACCATGTTTTTTTGGCGTGGACGCCTCAATTGGTCGACCACTACGGTGTTCGTCTCGGCAGCTCGTACGGTTTCGTTTAAACTCTGCTACCCAATATTTTCTAGTCATAAACGAAGGATCAAACTCCTCCAAAGTAGAATGTAGCTCGGCTTTAATATTGATTGGACTGAGATCTTTTAAATTTAAATATTAATGTACATAACGGCGACCAATTTGTTTACAAATTCACTGAGATCGTTTACTTTTGATGGCTCAACTAAAAGTATTGAACAATGTGGCGCCTTGAAACTTAAAACATTTATTTTACAAGGTTACCACTTTCACCAAAATATTTCTTTTTTTCAAACCACTAGCTCCATCTATACGTCAGGTTGGCTAAACTTGAGCCCGCTCTCGTAATGGAATTCCACAGGGAAAAGTATGACGGGATCAAACTGCCTGATCTCGTAAGTTAGCTCACCTCACCTCTGCGTGATATAACCACGGCCTCAAACAGTTCGTGCTGGATGCCCATATAGGCAGAATCGTTTATTTCAGTTATTTTGCAATGTAATCCATCGTAACGATTATTGTCTGTATTTTATTTTATTTTTTTTTTATTTTATTGTATTTTCATTTCCCAAAGTATGTTTTTTATAGCCAGATGCGATCGAAGTATGCCACTACTGCGTGCCAGGAACAAATGGTGTAGAGGTGTTGACCCGTTGTAATTGGAGTTCTTTGTTGGAATAAACTCTGGCAGGTCTGCACTTTGTCAGAAGTATGCCCGTTATCTATTTCTAGCTCATTGGCCAAAAAGTTCTGGGGCGGAGAGCAATACCTCCCTCTAAAAAAAGGCAATCAATTCAACAACTCTTAACATTTAGATACTTTTTTGTGGAGAGATTTCTCAAGGACTACGAAATATATTTCAAATCTGGCAATGACCTCATAATAATAAAATATGACAGAAATTTGAACCTGATTGACTTGTATCACACTACGTTGCCTTGGTCGAAGATATCAGTTTTTCTTCGCCTTTGAGAAAGTTTTTTTTTTTTAATAATTAGAAAGTATTCTGCTCATGTCCCAATTCTAGTGCATAGTAGTTCATACAGAGCCTATCGATATGTATGGGATATTAGCTGTCTTTCACTACTTTCGATTTTTAAGAAAAATTTTCTGGTTTTTTTAATGGTTTCTAGCATAATTAGCTTCGTACGACCTCGTTTGAAGAAGAGTCGCCGGGTTTTCAATCCAACGAGCGTTTTTCCCCAATCAAAAAGCAATATACGATGTTAGTTAGTTGGACAAAAGAAAGAAAAAGAGCCGGACATAACGCATCATAAGAGATACAACTTAAAAACTAATGATCCGCCACATACGAAATTTTGACACAAGTCAATTAAAAGTTAGCGTTTTCTAAAAATAATATCGATTTTCTAGAACCGATATATGTATTTACGTTAGGCTCTGGCCTTATTGATTGATACGTTACATGATCAATCTGAATTTGTATAGGTTTGCCTGTTGACAGCTAAGTTGAATTGTGGATATCTTTGCATTATAATATGGTTCCACTTGCCACTATGTTACTCACACTAGACAAACTAGGCAGTCTGAGTCTGTTAGTATGTTAACTGATTTTACCATTCTTATACCCTCCTATACACTAAAATCTCTCTGAAAGTTCTTTGCTGTGATCACCCTTTTTTTCTGTCAGGGAATTTGCACAAATTAGGATATAAGAAATGATATTTCAGGGTTATACAGGGTGATGCACGAGTCGTGCCACTGTTAACTTTTCTAATCAGGTGTCGCACATGCGTGAATGAGCTGTCTATCATCTTCAAAACCAATTAGATATATATAATATATCTGAATTTTCCATACAATTTCAATTAATGAAATACATTGACTAAAAAAGGTTATTTGGATTTCTTATTGTAGTACAATTGATGTGCCACCCTATATTTCACTTTGATTCGAATTGTTTAAGAGGCTTTTCATTATTTTTAATTTTGTTGCTTTTCAAACTGTACGATGTATTTCAGCTCTTCAAAATAAGTCACCGTGTCAACGATCTCATAACAAACCTCTTTCCTCCTGTTCTTCAGATTAAGAAACATAAAGTAGTCACACCTATAGACCTATACTCAATTACCATTCTGAATATACAAGCAATTAATAGAGAGATTCTTTGGTATAGTTCAGGCATAAACACAATTATCTGATTGGTCAGCGCTTTCTACTTTCTTAATTGTTGACGTTTTATTGTCAAAATTACGATTGCTTGCTTCGACGCAAGTTGATCGATGTGAATAAAAAAAAACAAAACAAATTCTCTTACATCTCTTGAATGAAACATGGGAGAGCTTCTCACATTTAATGAGTTTACACGTATTCTGTTATTAGACTCAATCAGCGAGACCTACAGCTTAACGACAATTCCGAACGTCACAGTTTGGTTTATTTGTCGATTACTCAACTACTCGAAATATTTGCCAGACACATCGTGATGATCTCCGCTCAAATAATGATAGGTGGCTGTATGCGGGATTGAACCCACGATCATCATGCGAACGATAGTCGCTTGTACTAACCATCGCGCCATGGTCGGTCTTCTTGTACTGCTCGTACAAAATGACACATTTGGTATAACTTACTCTTATACCCATAATTCCGAATTGGTATGCTGAATTTCGGTAAAACTTGACAAAACTTAACATTATGCACCGTTTCATTGAACTCATGACATTTCAAAAGTTTGGGCAACATCTTCAGGAATATTTAAACAAAAGACTTAAAAGTCTATATTCGTATATATTTTTGTCATTACTTTTAACATCCACACGAAACCCATTACAACTTTGCACAATAAAATATTTCCCTAAACTCTAATTTAGGACAGAAAATTGTCGACACAACTAGATTTGTTGAGATATCGTACATATGAAATAGTCAAAAGTGCCACTGTGCTGAATCAGTCGAATGTGATGGTTTTAAAGAGATGTTTTTTGATTTATTTATGTTTTTTTTTTTTTTTGTGAAAAATGTCGAAAGTGCAAAAACCAAAAGTTATCCGCTTGTAAATTCGATAAATCTGTTCTCTGTTTTGCGTATTACTTCACGCAAAGAACACATCGAGGTGACCGCCGCTCGAAGAATGATATATGGTTATATGCGGCATTGAACTTGAGATAATGCGAACGATAGTCGCGTGTCGCGCCATAGTCAGCGACATGTTGGTCGATGTGTTTCATTTATATAGGGTAGCGCATAAGCAACGTTAAGATTTGATCAGTGAATAAATTTTTTGTTTAAGTCTTTTGTTTTCGTCTGTTTACAGAATCAACTAAATAATACTTGGAAAATTTATGATGGAAAGGCTCAGCACAGAACAAAGAACCATAGTTGTTCAAGTGTTCAATTATTCAGATCATATCGAAATTTTTTTCATGTTCGGAATGCTCCAGCGCTCCAACAATTTACCAATTGATTCAGCGTTTTGGGCAACAAGGGCTGTCTGTGATCTTCCGCGCGCTGGAAGACCTCGTGCAGTTCGAAATGAAGTGACCATTGCTCGAATGCAAGCAAGTATTGATGAAAGTCCTGAAACTTCTACCAGGCAACGTTCTCAGCAGTTAGAAATGTCTAGGCGGTTTTTGCAAAGAATTTTACATATGTTACATCCTTTCCCATATATGATGCAATTGGTTAACGAGTTAAATCCAAATGATGCCCAAGAATTCATTCAATATAGTCGTCGTTAACGTTACTTATGCGCCATCCTATGGTAATGAATTGTGATCTGCTGTTGCATACTGGTGTGGCGACCAGTTCGAATAGTCATCTAATTGAAAAATCTAGTAAAATATTCAAAAACTTATGTTCCGCGTCATTGTTGAGAAGTAGATCCATCACATTGAAAATATAAAAGGAGTGATTGTTAGCTCACTGAATGTGAGATGCTTTCCGATGTTCGTGCAACAGAATTTGTCTTATTTTACTGAATTAATGCACAAATTTAGCAGGATTACTTTGAAACATCTCCAAATACAGTGAGTAATCCCGGCACCCAATTTTTTACAGTCAATTTTTTTTTTTTTTTTTTTGTGTAAACTTGTGACATATCCGAGATTTGTTTCCAACAAATTCACTTAGCTCTATATATTGATCAGTTGAAACAATAACATGGACTTTGTCGATTAATTTTTATACAGCAGTGTCCCGAATTATATACGGGTGCATCGTAATCGGATGTACGGTTTTGATTAAAGAAAAATGTTATTAACTTGTAAATGCTGATGAAGAACTGATGTCGACATTATCTCTCCCCGTTTTGATTCTTTTCGGAGTTAAACCTGTGATATGTTGATGTTTAAGCATTGCATTAAATTCGTTTTTTCTATTTCTCAAACAACAGATTTTTCACTCGTGTCAGATATAGACTACATTTAAAAAACTTCCATTATTTTGAACAAAAATCATCAAAATATATTAGAAATAGGAGTTGCGTTTTTCGTCTCCTACATAGGATAGGGTATAGCATACCAAAAAACCCATCGGCGCTTAGCAAAATTAACTTGGCAGCATTGCTATTTATGAAGTATTTATTAATTTTGTTTTGTTCTTATTCGTAATCATTTTATCATCCGTTTATAAAATAAACCTAACTTATTGTTCGCGCAATTAATAAATTAAAATTTAAATTGAATTGGAACGCATTGTGTTTGTGGTGTTGGGTAACTTTAATGGGACTCCACTATCACTGTAGCCACCAATCGCTTCCAAACCGGCAATGGACCAGAAATGATTCCGATATGCAACCTCTACGTTCACAGTTGTGTTGTTTGTGCTTGCCATACATAAATGTGGAATGGCCTGCTGCCCGTTAAGTGGTGATCTTTTACAAACGGCAATAACGTCTAAAACACACAAAACCAAATTTCACCAACTGATGTTTGCAAAAAAATTAACAACTTGTATTTAGGTTATTTAACGTTCTTCTTCTTCTTTAATTTCTTTGTTTACTTTTGCGTAGGAGAACTTGGTCGCACTGGTCCATACTTTCCTACTACTTTTTTATACAACTTATCCTCGTTTAGCGTAGCGTGCAAAATTATCCCCGTTTGCGTATACTGGATAGCATTCGTATAAGATACCAAGAAAACGCAACCACAGATGCATTCATCAGGCCTAACATTCACGAAATATTCAACTGCAAATTCTTGAAAATGTAGGATTACAGTTTAATAAATTAATGTACATATTTATGGGAATAATGTTTCGTTTATACTTATATTCATCACAATTATTGTTTCAATTGTAGTGCAAATATGGCTGAAATACCAATAAAATTAATATTGGCGGTAAGTACGTACAATTTGACATCCACTCGTTACTACATAAGCGGTGCCATTTTGTTGTTAAGGCATTAACTTTTTAGTTACATTCCTTTACAGTACTGAATATTTAAGCTTTAGGGGATTATATGGTAAAAACTATGGACTAACTACCATTTAAACCAGCACTAACTACCATTTAAAAGAATTTATTTATCCGCATATTTGATTTCATTTGCTATGTTTTTTTAGCTAATACTGTTGTATTGCAAGTTCATATCACAAAAATTTTTTACTAAACACAATTTTCCGTTGAATGCCAACATCGCGTTAAAATCAAAACATTTCACACCAAACGTTATTTGTATAACTTTGAATTTGTATATAATTCTGTTTTTGGAAGCAGTTTGAAAGCACTTCTGCCAGAAATAAAGGATCAACACATGGTACTAGCTTATCATTAACGAAAATTTTCTATCTGTTAAAGAACTTCTAAATTCTTTTTCGGTACAGAAAACAATTGTAAACGCTTCGGTCTTCTGTGCTTCTTTTCCAGTTCTGTACACCATAAAAGTAAATCCGACGGAAAAAATTTCATGAAAGTTTTGGTCGGCCTCTTCTGCGCTGCCTTCTGAGCTTGCTGTTGAAGGTTCTTCGAGCTGGAGCATGACACCCCACAACGCACAACATGATCTGATAATAACAATTTATCTGCTTCGAATGATGCAAAGGACTATTCTCCTATAAAATACTTTCAGAACTAAATCATTGCCTTGCGCCGGTATCCAGGATTCTGCGCCGTTTTGTGGGATTTCTGTTAGTCGAGAGAGGGCTTTCTCATGAAATCGCTTCCTTAGTCTGTGATGACGTCTGTTCGCAAACATTATATTTCTTCTAATCTTCAAACTGACACTATTCATTATGGATGTAAACGTTCATGCTGGATCCTGTAAATGAAGACTGCTTGTTCGTTGCAAAAACTGGTCGATTTCGGCCATGTTTATCTGCACTTTTACCGATTATTCTTAATTCTGGACAATGCTGGCGACTTCGACCAATGCTGTCTATATCAGCAGTATATATGTGTAATATAGGGCTTTTGTTGAAGAGGATACAGCAGTGGTAAACAATTTTCAACTATATTAACATCTCAGACTTTGCGCTTGTTAGGGAGAGTTTTATATGGTAAAAGCTCTCTCATAAAGTTTATGTCGAACAAAAACTGTAGTAATTTTGTTCAGTGAGCGTGTTTACAATTGTTCTCGCTAACTATGACAGGCTTTAAGAGGATGACATGTTAACAGGAAAACTTGTCACTTTCCGGGATGAATTTGTCAACATAATCTGTTATTGTGTCCTTTTTCATAAATCAGTGACGAATAAATCTTCTCTTGTGAGCATTTCATAACTTATTTTTTCTTTTAATCAAGAAATCTAATATCTAAAGCTTTTCAATAATCAAAATATATAATTAAGCAACATTTTTTTTGAATATTTTTTTTACCAATTAAATATATTCTTTGCAAAGTTTCCTTCCTTCTCGCAAGTGTACTAATAAAAAAACTGTAAAAACTGTAAAAACCAATTCAAATATATATATTTTTTATATTTTATATTGTTTTCTTGCCGTTTGATATTAATTTAAATGGAAATTTTCAAAATGTCCCATAAACGTGAAGAATTCAATAGAGTTTCGTTTGTTTTTAAAAAGGAAAGAGGCTAATTGGAGCATTCCAAAGGTCGAATAACCATGACTTTTCTGATACTCTCCACATAAACTACCTCGTTTAACCTACATATTTCCATATGCAAGATGTAGTAAAAAGCAATCGTATTTAGCGTAGCTAGAATATTCTGTATTAACTCAAATATGCGCCGTTTTACTCGACAACTTGTTGTCATTTTGATGTTGATTCCATTATACCTCTCTCAAAGAGACCCTTATCTCTTTTGACCAAAAACTGACACAACAGTCTATTTTCATAAACTTCTCTTGAGGCGAATTTTTTAGCAGCATAATTATTGGTTATAGAAAGGAACTGGTGGTAATCACTTGGCGTCAAGTTCGGACTATAACGTTGTCCTGATAGAACACAATCCTCTTGTATTGGCCAAAGCGAGCCTGTTTCGTATGTTTCCTTCCTTTAAACGGTTCGGATGTTTACAGTACAGGTTTTTAGTAAGAATTTAGCCGTAGAAGGGATTGGCGGTGCCGATCTCACCAAACATACAGCCAAACATTACTGATCGTCAACCGTGACTTGGTCATCATTTGGACCTTGTCGATGCAATTTGACCATGACTTTGTTGCAAATGACTCACTTTTCATTACCGGTCTCCATCCGATTTTGTTGAGATTCAACAGAAATTCACGGATGAAAATCTGGTCCATGAGGCTTTTTTTCAGTAATTCAACTGGCATTGAGCCTTATTCAAGTGGTTACAAACTATATTTTCCTGCAATGTTTAGTTTCTGAGTAATCAAAACGATGCTTATATGACAATTGAACTTGATTTCCATTATTCTATCGACAATTGACCTTCCAGGACGTGGTGCATATTTGGCATCATGTTTGACACAATTAATATTGCGCATGATTTGTGTCAGGATCATAAACGCTATTCACATTATCAACTGCTTGTCTTGCGTTTTCGAATTTATCGAAGAAAAACTATAAAATATGACATATTTTCTTTTCGCTGATATTCACTTGGACGCGCGCTCAAGCAAAGCTGAATCAAATAATCACAAAATTGCCTAAATGGTTTTTTAAGTACGACAACTTAAAGGACACGCTAGACTTGGTCCGGTGATAAACAGTTCTGCTCGCCAAAAACAAGATCCGGCAATGGCAGGATACTTTACTTTAAGATAGGATTAAGATTTGAATACATGTTGTAAATTTCGAAAGAAAGATCCAATAAAGAAAATGAATGAAAAAAAAAATCCAGCGTAACCTGGTCGTACTTATAAACCCCGAGTTGCAGATTACTGAAGCCTTCTATTCGGAAAGATAATAGATTTCTTTCTAATCTACCTTATACAAGCTGGCGCACGAATCGTGTGCTACTGTTATTTAAAGATGTTGAAGGAGATTTACTAACAAGAATTACGCCGAAGACGTATCCGTTTTAACAGCTAGTTATATAAAATAAAATTGAATTTTCTATACAATAAAAAGAATGATAATAAAAGAAATACATTGATTATAAAAAAAACGTTATTTGAATTTCTTATTGCAGCGGAATGGGTGCGACACCCTGTATATTATATCATTCATTCTGATGCACTAAATTCAGTACAATTATCACGCTTCAGTTTTTTAGTAATCTTAGTTAAACGAATGAAAATTGACTAATTTATCACACTCCTGCTTGGAGCACCACGCACAAATTGGTCGACTTCACAATAATTTCTGTATAATTTCGAAGACGAATATTTCAATAAATTATAATTTTAATTATTTTATTGAGCGTTAATTCAGACCATTTCTTGATAGGAATCCGTCGACTTTAGAACATATAAAATGAAGCACAGCTGCAGAAATAAGGTGCGTCAGTTGAAAATTTCCTTATTTTACTAGGCATAGAATTCTGCTTTCATTTAAAACTTTCCTTATTTTACTCGCTACAGGACTCTACTGTAGTTTGAAAACTCGAGTGCAGTACTTTAGACGTGCCCAAACTGTCACCTATCTGGGACTCTTCGCTGGTTTCGATTTCCTATTACGTGATAAGTGCAACTCACCAACAAAATGTTCACATATCTTTATTACTGTTTGCTCAGTATTTTGAGTGGACACAAGAGAAAAAAAATCAAAGCCGGAAAATATCTGGTCTTCCAATAATGAATACCCAAACGCACATAAACTCTAAAGAGTTTTTGCTCCCCGGTTTTCTTCATCGATTGCCTAACGATCGCGAATCCCAAAGAAATGACAATGTCGTTTGTTATTTTGGCAATTTGCATTGATCAGTCAGAGAGTGCTGCAAAGGAAAGGAGTAAGAAACCACATGCAACATCATTTTCAATGCATGCAAATTGCGGCTTTACGCAGCAAAACTTTCTTTTGATTGCCGTCATTCATACCGGACTAACGGAGGTTGCTTGCCACCGTCACCACCACCGCTACCGCTGAAGACATGAGACGGGGCATGTTGCGGATAAAGTGTTGCCTCTGGACATACTGGCGACATCAGTGTCGTGTTGTGCTGCACTTGTGCCCCAAGTTTCGTTGGCCGGACCAGCGGAGCAGCAGACATTTTCCATCATTATGGTGGCGGTGACATGTCTCTATCGTTGTCTCTCTGTACAATTAATATGATGTTTAATGTTTAATTAACGTGCATTTTTACATATCCAAATGGATGGGGTGCGTTCCAAAAGTGGCGTTAGTTTATTTACTTGTTATATTTCTTTCGATGTCATTCGGTTAATTAAATGAAAATTGCGTTTTGCACTAATTTCATTTGTGTTGCATAAAAAAGAAAATTTTACTACCTGTTCATTGTGGCATTAGTTGGCTTTAATTTATTGTTATGTTATTTTAATTAAATCCTTTTTTATGTGTAAACAAATTTCACATATCTTTCTTAACTATGATGTGGAAATGTATGGATGAAATGTGCAGAAAATGCAACAGAGAGTTGCGTTCAACTGAAAACTGTTATATGGATAAGTATGATGGATAAAGACTACTTCATTTCATTTCTATTATGTGACAATTTAATTGTCTAGTTTCGAAATGTATGTGGTGTAGTGTACACAGTTTGAGATAATTTCAACAAACAACGCATTTTGTAGCCGAGATGTACTTTTTATGCTGCTAAAGAAAGATAAATAAATTTTGAGTTAAGTACAGATTCCACGAGAGGTTTTACGTGAGTCTCATCGTGAATGAGTTACCCACGATATGCTAATCACACTGGGCATTAACAGCATTTTTTAATTACAATGCGATTGGCAATACCATCCTGGGATAGTCAAGCGAACTTGGACTATCCAGGAATAGGATTCGATAATTTTGGAAGCGAGCTACAGCATCTGCCGGCTCTTTCTTAACGGCAGAAGTTAACAAATCGATTATGTCAGTATAGAACATAATCACCATTGGCGGAGGCGAGGCCTATCTTACCACCTCTGTTACTCTGTGGGTCTGTAACAACCGGTTAGGACGCAGCTCCACATTTGAGCAACATCAGCAACAAATGATCAGGTGTGAATTCAGTCCTCGGACAAATTCACAGATTTTAGCTGCGCAGCTAAGCTGCTTTCAAATTGCGCAGCTAAACTGCTACCAAAAATCATATTCCACGGTATTGGTTACAAAACAGTACAGATTGGAATTTTTTGCATACCTGAAGTTGCGGAGATTCCAGATAGGATCAATACTATAGGTATATTGCAAGGATGTGGTACCCTTAACGGTGGGAGACAGCGAAAAACTGCAGACTCCTTTCGCTCAACGACAGTGATATCTATCTATCCCAGGATGATATCTAAGATACAGTTGAACAAGGCACGATACCCGAAACTTTGCACGTGTGAATCCCTTTCACTCTCGATACCAGAGAAGGGCCTCTACTGACACCTGAAAGCTGGTGAACGGTAAGCGTATGGAGTTCCCAGGCCAGTCTGTACTCCAAGGTGATCTTTGAGATACAGTTGAACAAGGCACGATACCCGAAGCCTTGCATGTGTGAATCCCTGTTACTCTCGGTACCAGAGAAGGGCCTCTGGTGACAAATGATAGCCGAGTTACTTCCAGTTTCAATCCTTTGCATTTCAGTGACTGCAACTACCGGCAATTGCCGCCATCAAGCTGAACAAGATCGTGGGGTCAGTCCGATCTAACCGTCCTTTAACCCCTAAACCTTTAAGTCAGATAGTCACGTAGTAGATCTACGACGAGCAAATGCCCTGAAAGCAAACGCCGTTGTTCTAGCCAGCATACCCTGCGTAGAGAGCATGTTACTGATAATGCAGTCATCACCTAACCTAAATATCTAACCCCTAAAGGTTTCTTATATCTGAATTTAAGTGGCATTCGCACAACACTTGCCGCAAGCCTTAGGCCCGGTAAATGCAATGGCATGACCGACCACTTGGCCAACTATCATGCCTAAGATAATGACTTCTAGCCACAATTCAACTATCTTGTCTTTTTTGAGAAGCGGTTACCCCGTTGTGTCGGCGAACACTTCGAGTAGCCGAGTAATCGATAATTTTATTCATCGTTTCTCATATTGATTTTCGGAACCGTCATTAAACAGTAAGTAAGTATAAAACCAGTACAAAAACTTCGATCGGGTGGACTGATCTCTGTATGCAAAAGTCATTTTGCATTTTTACAAAAATGTGAGATATACTGAAGTGATTTTGAATGAAAGCGCGCTAAAATAAGGAAAATTACAACATACTGAAGTCCACCTATTGGAAGCTATACAGAGTCCACTGATTTTCATGAATCCGAATATATGGGCTACATCAGGTAGCCTGTATGGGACCAACCAGATACAACTGACAAAATTTCAAATAGCTGCAGTTCACGAGTTAGAATTACAGGGGAAAAGTAATATTTCGATTAATCGGTCAATTTTCATAGGGGTTAATAGGAGCCAGAGAAAAATATGACGTTAAGAATATATTGGTTAAATCGGTCATTTGTATAGAAGTTACTAAAGCGACCTTTGTTACTTGGTCGATTTTTCTCTAGTTGTAGGCTCACTGAATACGTAAGCGTGAGTGCAAATTTAACAAAAAAAATTAAAAAAAAAAAATTAATGGGATTGGAAGTTGAAGTTCTCTACAATTTATTAAGCTTGACTAGGAGGATTCCACTTGCCAATTTTCATGATTCTGACTTCAGTGGTTTAATTAGGCAGGATCTACTTTTTTTTATTACATATCCTGTTTCACTCTCAGTAATTTAAATTTCGAACAATATAGATTTATCACTGAAATACTTTAATTCCTCTTCATCCATGGATTTTAACTGAAAAGTTGGTTTTAGCAAAATTCGTTGTTACCGGCAGCATAAGCCGCAAAAAGAATGTAGTCCTTAAGCTTGGTCATGCCGGATTGAGTCTTTCGATTTACTATTCTATCTTTTAGTAGAAAAAGAAAAAGATTTAAGACGAAAAACATATTTTTCTGGACGGCATCTACTAAAAGCAGGATATGCACATTTGTTACGATCTATGGCATTATTTTTGCCCCTTCTCTGTTCTTATAACGCGTTAAAGAATGTCTCCATATCTTTTCTTGTAGCACACCTATTCTGTAAGAAGAATATTTACCATAATGTTGATGACTTCAATTTCAGTCTTCTCTATCAGGTGATTTTTTTCCATTACCTACCAGTTTTGTTTCTAGTTTCGATGGTTTGTTGTGGATGGTGGTGCCATTGCCGTACACTCCTATCCCTATTTTATCCCTAAACGTAAAAACGTAATTCTATTATTACTTGGCTTGTCATAATTAAAGGAAATCAGCGCAATTATTTTTATAACTCTAAATTTAAATGTTTATTCTGGCCAGTGATACAATTTAAACTCTTTTTACCCTATTTTTACTCCTGAAAGCACGAATAGATTTTTTAGTTTGTAAGAAGATGTGGACGCCAATTCTTTTGATTCTACCTCCAGCCGTTTGGGATAGGCCAGTGTACCGAATTTGGCTCTTTTTACCCCCCGTTTCTATCCTTAAAAGTACGAATTTCAAAATATCCTTATAAGTAGTAGCGTTTGTCTACTCTGGAAGTGTAATATGAAGCATAAATTTGATGATTCTGATCTTATCTTATCTGCAAATTTTTACCCTGTTCTTGCCCCAAAAGACACGAATTTTGAACAACTCCATTATTTTACCGCGCACGCTCAAGAAGGAAAATATTACCAAAAAATTACTTGATCCTAGATTTAGGCCTCTGAATCAGTAATGATACCAGATCTGATTTTTTTTATTCCAAAGGTATGAATTTCAAAAAATCTTTTTTAGTCGCGTACCTACTCTAGAAGGGAAATGTTGACACCAAGCTACCTATAGCTGTTTGAGCTGAATGTCGGTACCAGATTTATCCCTTTTTACCTCGTTTTTATTCCTTAAAGTATGTATTTTGATAAATCCCTTTTTATCGCACTCAACAAGCGGCATGGATTCCTAAATTTTCGCTATTTTAACTTTTACCGTTTGGTCTGTGCAATGATTAGTCTGTCAATCAGTCACCCAGAAACGCAATAATTTTGTTTTTATGTATAAATTATACGATATTATTATTATGATTTCATTTAATTTTTTTCTTTTTTCTCTTCTTTTTTAGGTAATTGACGTGTTACTGACATGTTGTGCTTCAAACAGCGGTAAGCAGAAATTATTTGATTTTTTTATTTCGTCACAGTTGAGAGAAATGGTCTAACATATGAACCTCACATAATTCATTAATATCTGTCTTCAGAAGGAGAAACGACTTATGTATGATGAGGACAAAATCGAGTTTACTTGTTATTACTACTGCACTACTACTGCTACTTATTTCTAAATTCGATGTAGTTCACAAGTTATAACAACTTTTCAAAACAGCCATTTTTAATATTATAATTTTCGTAACATCTCTTTTTATTAACATTCCTTGTCAAAACATATTTTAGATATATTTTCTGTTATATTTGTTTACGCTTGTCTACAAGACACATCGTCGTCTAAGCACAATTTCAGATAACAGATTTTCCCAAAACGAAAAATTTGTAGTTCAGTTGTTTTCCATTTTCAACACATACAAGTATATAAAGGGTGTTCCAACAAGAACGCAAGATTTAAATTTTAAATACAACACAGATATTTAAAAAAATCGTAAAATTTTATTATATCGTAAAGTAGACAGAATGAGGTTATGTATGGAACAACACATCGGGCAGATGGCCGCCTCGACTTTGCTGGCACACACGCGATCTTGTAATGAAATTTTCAATGACCGTTTTGCATAAATGCTGCGGTATTTCATTAATGCAGCGTCCAATTTCCTCTTTTAAGACTTGAGTCGTCGTCGGCTTACTCGCATAAAACATCGACTTCAAAAAACCCCCCAAAACAAAAGTCTAATGGTGTTAAATCGCACGGTCTAGGCCGCCAATTCTGGTCTCCAAAACGCAAAATAACACGACCGGGAAATAACTGATGCAGCAATTGAATTGTTTCTCTGGCTGTATGACATGTAGCGCCGTTTTGTTGGAACCACATGCCCTCCACATTAATTTCTTCAATTCTACGCACGAAAAAACTGGTTATAATTTCACGATACCGAACACCATTGACTGTTTGCGCTTGACATTTTCATCATTTTCATAAAAAAAGGTCCAATGATTCATCCAGCCCAAAATCCACACCGCACAGTGACACGTTGAGGATGCATTTGCTTCTCGTGAATCACTCGAGGATTTTCCTCACCCCAAATGCGACAATTCTGCCTGTTGACGTAGCCATCAAGATGGAAATGGGCCTCGTCACTGAAGATGATTTATTGGCAAAATCAGCATTTTCATGTTGTCTCTCCAATACACAATTAACGAACTCCCTTTGCTGTCCATGATCAACTGGCTTCAGTTCCTCAGTCAATTGAACTTTGTATGCATGAAGATGCAAATCTTTCGTCAAAATTCTCTGCATAGTGGATTTTGGGACACCAATTTCCTGAGCTTGGTGTCGAATTGAGGTGGATGCAGTTTGAGCGACATCATTACTTACAGCTGCGACATTTTCGGTCGATCGACCTGGTCGAAGGGGCGTTGTTGTTCTTACATCACTAACAGATTCAGTTTTGGCAAATTTATCCATTAATCTCTTTAAAGTTGACTCTTTTGGAGCATTATTGTGGCCCCAAATTGATCGCCATTTGCGAACTGTAGCCGCAAAACCTTCACCATTTTGGTAAAACAATTTCACAATGAGAATGCGTTGTTCATTCGTGTAGCGCTCCATTTTTACTAACCTCGTAGCTTCTACTAGCAAACAATAACAATTGTTCAAATGTCAAACAATGGCACTTCGAATGGCGCCAAATTTAAATCTTGCGTTCTTGTTAGGACACCCTTTAGTAAAGTTTAAGTAAACTACAAGATATGGGTGCTGAAAGAAAAACTCTTGGCGGTGACGACTTAAATTATTTAACACAAATTAATGATAGTGATGCAAATGATTGCCTTTATTTTGAAACCTGCTGTATTTTAATTGAATGTAGTTACAAAGGAAGCTGCTAAAACAAAATGTTTTTCAAATGTTTCAATATCACCTCTACAGAAAATCTTAAAGATTGTGGTGGTCGTTCGCAATAATGTTGACTTAATTCCACTTTGACTTAGCTTAACTTTGCACTTATTCACTTGACATTATTATCATATATGAAACTTCGTTGTGTGTGTACCTACGTCGTACTTACATATGTATTGGTATTACCCAATAACCCATAATTAAACTTTATCAGACGTTTTAACAAAACATGTTGTCCATTTTAAAAGAAGAAGAAGGAAAAAACCACAGCTAAACTCATTACTTTTACTTTGTTTTGCTCTAATGAATGAACATGCCGCACAGCCATATGTACATACATACCTGTTCCAATGCACAGTGGGTGGTTTTTAGAAAAAGAAAATGGAAATAAATCTGCAGTTTTTAAACGGGTCACCCAATGTTGATAAATTTCCGTTTAACATAATTTGATGAATTTTCCGTAGAAAATTTAAAATTGCTTTAAACGCTATTTTCTTCGAAAGGAAAGACACCAGCAGTGCATAAATTATTATGTCCTTGGAAAGAAAAGACGTCAACGATGCATAAATTATTATGTCCCTGGAAAGAAAAGACGTCAACAGTACATAAATTATTATGTCCCTGGAAAGAAAAGACATCAACAGTGCATAAATTATTATGTCCTTGGAAAAAAAGACATCAACAGTACATAAATTATTATGTCATGGAAGAATAATTATTGAAAATAATATTTTTCTCTTAGGAGAAATTACAGAAGAACCCCAAAAATCGGGAAATCGAAACTTCAGGAATGTTCAGCAGTATCAAATAATCTGATAACGAAGATATTTTCGATAATCTTATCTTATCATCAAGTCCTGTTTTATCATTTATGAGGAAACGTTGGATTTGCTACAGAAATTTGGCATTTAAAAATAATAATTAATTTAAGGATTTTCTGTAGCTTTTTGATGCGGAATACAGCTAATCAAATTATTTCACTAAATTAAAAAAAAAAAACACTGTTTATAAACTAAAAAATACAAATAAAAATATATCTTATTGGAAAATAAAATTCCTTTGGGGTGTGTTTCACTCAAACATTAGGATTGTACTACCTCTTTGTAGCAGAAAAAATCAATTTCACTACCAAGTGCTAAATTTGTGTTCAACAATTTTACAGGTGGAAAATATAAGATACACATATTGTAAAGGGTGTCCCAACAAGAACGCAAGGTTTCAAATAAAACACAGATATTTAAAAAAAATCGTGAAACTTTATTATATCGTAAAGTAGACAGAATGAGGTTATGTATGGAACAACACTTCGGGCAGATGGCCGCCGCGACTTTGTTGGCACACACGCGACCTTTTTGTGAAATTTTCAATGACCGTTTTGCAGTTTCAATTTCCTCTTTTAAGACTTGAGTCGTCATCGGCTTATTCGCGTAAACCATCGACTTCAAAAAACCTCAAAGAAAAAAGTCAAATGGTGTTAAATCGCACAATCTAGGCGGCCAATTCTGGTCTCCAAAACGTGAAATAACACAACCGGGACTTGTATGACTTGTAGCGCCGTCTTGTTGAAACCACATGCCCTCCACATTCATTTCTTCAATTCTAGGCACGAAAAAACTGGTTATCATTTCACGATACCGAACACCATTGACTGTCATCGGTTCTTGTTGGGACACCCTTTATATCAGTGTATTGGAAATTGTGTCTACTTTTCAGAAATGTGTAATACTTTTAAGTGTCGTTAAATTCGTGAAAAACTTTTTGGAAGAAAAGTGGAATATATAGTTTCAACTGAGTTTTTGTAAAAATGTAATGTTGAATTTCTAATTACAAATAATTTTTTAATAAAATTTTGCTTTTATAGAGAAATTTATGTAGCGAAATTGATATAAACTGAAAGAAAAAGTAGAGATTTATTATTAGGAATCCCATAACTCCCAAAAAACTTTTAAAAATTCCCAAAATCAAGATTTTTTATTTATTTATTTTTTTTTTTTTTTTTTTTGTTTGTTTTGCTGTACTAAAAGTCTGACGAAAAATTCCTTTTGCCGAATTATTCACAACACATCAGACCATAAAAACCATGTTTCCTTTTTTTTGATACCAGTAGTGCGTTTCGGGAATTTATGGCTGAAAGTTGACATTTATATTAAAAATAGGTCCTATTCGTTTGATTCTGGTTCTCGCAAAAATTCAATTTTTGAAAAAATTTTATTTCACAATATCCGTTATGAAGTTACCTTTTAGAGAAATATAAATATACTATACATATCTTAACAAGTTTTTTTTTTCAGAATTATAAAAGAATGTAGGTACTTTTCCGATCTTTTTCAATTTCTAATATTAATTACGTATAACTTTTGAATAAGCGTTTCTTTTCTTAAAATTCTTTTTTTCTGTATACTTAGGATTTTGTTAATAATATAAAAGTTTAAAAAAAAAGTTATGGAAAATTTCTTTTCGCCTTTAGCAAAAAATTGAACTGAGACAAGTAAAAAACAAGAATGTTTTTTTGTAAAGCCGAATAAATCATAATGTTTAAGAGATAAAATATGCATAAAGCTTTGTTTCTTGAAGACCTTAACTAGAGGAATATATACAGGGTAGAATTTAAATCGGATACAAACTTAAGACGATGCAACTCTTAAATTTTCAAATTCCCGAGGTGCCCCACTGTGAAGTAAAAGATCCAGATTTAAAATTTATACTCGACTATAATTTTTAATTTAATTTTTTTAATTTTTTTTTTTCAAAATCACCCACTGTGCAAAGTTTGTATGGACATCACCTATATATCTTGACATGCCTGAATACAGATCCATTGTAAAAGTAATACTATGCTGCTAATAATGGATACAAATACGTATGTTGTTAATAATTATGCCACCATGGTGATAGCCAAACCATAGTACCGTAATTTGAAATTTAACCTAATTAAACGTGCGAAATTTGACGATAAATTTTTAAAGAGATTTGATTTTTACAATGTATTACATCATATGGAAGTTTTGTTTGCTATCATAACAATTACAGCCCATCACTATAAAGTGGAAAATGTACAATATCCTCATATTCCCAAAAGCTTTGTTTGGCAAACTTCAATGAATGTCAAATTTTATCTGAACAGTGTGAGATCCACTAAAAAATAAAATACATTTTTCAATTTTGTTTCGCTATGGCAGTTTAGTTAAATTCCACATGGTCATGTGAAACACTGTAATTCATAGAATACTTTTGCAAACTCAATTTCTATAACTAGCGGATGATTCAGTTTACAATACTCGGAACTCAATCGTAGCAAAACTCTTTCCTTTCATCGGTGTCATGATTATTTTTTTCCACAATTTTGTGCGTTTCTGACGAATTGCTTCGCGCAAACGGCGCATAACTTCAAGGCAGTATTTTTTATTGACCGTACGACCTTGTGGCAAGAATTCATGATGCACCACGCCATTAAAATTAAAGAAAACAGTGAGCAAAACCTTCACATTTGACCGAATTTGACGTGCTTTTATCGGTCTTGGCTCTTCTGGACGCTTCCATTGGGATGATTGGGCTTTGGTTTCAATGCCGTAGCCATTCACGATACATGATTCGTCACCAGTTATGACCTTTTTGAGGAAATCTGGATCGTCGTTGACGACGTTGTTTTTGCTCAAAATTTAGCAATTTTGGAACAATCTTCGCTGCTCCACGTTTCATGCCTAAAACATCCGTAAAAATTGCTTGGCATGAACTGAACGATATGCCAACATCATCAGCAACGATTCGACGATTATCCAAAATCAGTTTCTTCACTGCTTCAATGTTTTCATCGGTTGTTGACGTGCTCGGGCGACCAAAATGAGCATCGTCGTTGACATCTTCTCGGCCTTCCTTAAACCGGTTATACCACAATTAAACTTGTGTTCTGCTCATAGTAGACTCGCCAAACGCCACAGTCAACATTTCAAATGTCCTCGCACATTTAATTTCATGTTTTACACAAAACTTAATGTTGTTTCCTTGATCCAATTTTTCGAATAGTTAAAAATCGAAGAGCATACCAAAACACGACTAACCCTTTTATCTGTCAAAAAAAAAAAGACAATCCAAAATGGCTGATATTACAAACATATATAGCAGACATGTGTATCAAGATAAATGAAAAAAATGCGAAAATCGAACCGTTGTTTTTATCACACCTCGTATATCAAATATCAAACAATGTGCGGTTATCAACGAAAGTTGGTCCATATATTGTGTTTGGATCAGGAAATAAAATTATTAAAAATAGGCCATATCGGTCCATACAAATGATTCGACTAAATCAATTTATAATTTTTTATTATAGTCACGGTAGCTTTTTTGTAGTTTCCACAACTGCTATATGAATATATTATCAGCTACTTGGGAAGTTCTTTTTAATTATACCAAACGTTATGACAAGCAGTCCTTGAAAGACTAGTAAACACTTAGCACCTCTTTTGTTTCTGAAACGAAATTATAATACTATACTGGGTTATCCATTTTTTGGTTTCAAAAGTAAATTTAAATAAAACACACATAAAGCTATGATTTCGGTGAAATGCTTGGACTTTGCCTTTATGTACGAAATTTGATTTAAATTAAAATTTTTAATTTTTTTTTTTAATTTTTTTTTTTTAATTTTTTTTTTGTTTTCATTTTTAGTTTAGTTTTAGGGTAGCTTTCGAACAAATTTTCGCACATTTCGAGCTATGTCCCCTCGATAACTTAACAAATTTTGTTTTTCATATGCTCCAACGTTTGGGAATTATCCACGTAAACATGATCTTTGACGTGTGGCTCATGGCACCGTTCTGTTGAATCCAATTCATAATCTTCAATTACAGGCCAAAGTAGGTTATCATACGGCCACAGCGCACTGAACTGTAATTCGGATTATCTGGCACACTTTCACTAACAGAAGCGATATTTTCGGCAGTGTGTACATTGCGATGATGCACAGGGCTCAGTCTCTTCAAACTTCTATATAATCTTGCCAGTTCCTTGCACATTAGGTCGATTATGTTGACCATAATCACCCGGTAACGCACGAAAAGTGCCCACATTTAAATGACCACTTTTGTAGTAAGTTTCAACTATTTTTACGCGTTCTTCGGCTGTTAAGCGATCAATATTCCTAAATGGCAAACCATCCATTAAATAAATAACAGTTCAGATGACAGGTATCTAACAGCTGACAGCTTTGCCAGACTGGTGCTTTTGAAACCGCTAAATAAACAACCCTTATTATGTACCCCTGCGGTACAGCCTCTACGTTCAATAGCTTCCTGATCTGAGGGTCTACTTTTGTTACCGGTTTTTCCTAAAATTTCATATGTTTAAGTCAAAGAAGGCATATTTGTTGGCCCTTCCTGATCTGAAGCTATTGAATGATGACAATTTTCCACAATGTTTATTGGAGAAAGAATACGCAGCCTGGACATCTTTCAAGAGCCTCGTGAACAGTTTTCTTGGAAACAATTAAAAATGAAAACTACAGACAAATTTTTTCCTCAATTATTGAAAAATTATCACTAATTAGGTGCACGAATGTTATGCAAAACGCATTTTCTTCATTCGCATTTAGATTATTTTCCACAAAACCTAAGTGCGGTGAGCGACGTACAAGGGGAGCGTGCTCACCAAGATTTAATGAAAATTGAAAGAAATGATCAAGGATTTTGGGACAAAAGCATGCTGGGAGACTAGTGCTGGATTCTAATACGTGAAACCGAACAAACAAAATACAAATGGGGTTCAAATAACGCCATTCACTTTTGAAAACTGATGGATTTTTAAATAAACTAACGATTTTTTATATAAAAAATGAACAAAAATATGTATTTTTTGTATTTCGAAAACCTGCATAGGGAAAATTCAATTACAGATTCGAATTCACCCTTCCAAATTAACTTAGGAAAGATATTTGGTTGCTCCAGTCCAAAACCTTGTTGGCTAGTGTTATTGTACGTTGCATTTTTATGATGTGTGGTTGCTCATCAATAAAGAGATTGCATTAAATTCTGTTCACCATATGGAATTTCTTTTGCGGAAACGTTTAGATTGTTGCAGAAGACCTGCCATGAACAGCCTTAGTCGGGAGGAATGATCATAAGTAGCACTGGACAACCATCAGTTTTTACCGATAAGTAGCTTGCAAAAAATCTAAGATTTGGTGTTCAAAAATCGTCGATTAATGATTAGCGAACTTGCTGACGAGGTGGGCATTTTCATCGAATCACTCAACACCATTTTAAATTTTGGATTTCAAACGGTTTAAATCTCAATAAGAAAAAACCTTTGCATTAAATCTGTGACGGGATCTGGAATGACTTCTGGCTATATGCAAGTCATAAAACTCATTATTAGGGAAAACGAAATTTGATTCTATGTTTACGATCCAGCACACAACCGCCCAACTGAATGAATATCAGGCAAATGTTGAAGTAAGATCGGAAAGATCTCGCTAAAGCCTATCTCAATTTTTGATAGTTTACTTTGATTATTGTGCTGTAAAGGAGTTTTACTTCAGTTTCATTCGTCGGTTAGATTTATAGGCATGTTTGCATCACGATAGTTCGCCACTTAAAGCCGTACTGGCTATTTTCTACATCCAAATGATTGCTCCATGGTAACCATTTTAAGTCGATTAAAGAGATTCAACGTGGATCGCTCTACGCTCTGAAGGCCATACGGGAAGATGACTATTCTCTATATCAATTCTCTATATCAACTAGCCAGCAAAAGAAGTGCATCCGCGGAAATTAAAATTCACCGCAATTTGGGAGCAAAGTTGTGAAAATTTGCGTGATCATTAATAAATTTAATATAGGTTTGTCATAGGAAGGAAGAGGGTTTTGTCTTCTTCACATTTTCAGGAGAGTTATTATAGCAATGAAAAAGCTGTCATTTTGGTTCAATTTTTAATTTTGATTAAAGACTTTTTTCTGGTTTTTGGATCATCAGAGTTTTTGACTGAAATTATACTGAACAGCAATTCTATCAAATGTGATTATGTGGCAGTCGAACACAAACAAATTGTTGGTATTTAAATGTAATTCAATTTAATAAGAATTACCGAGTTTTTTTAGATTTGGAAGTGGTATAAAAAATGCTTCTTTGAAAATGATAAATGTAGATGTATAAAACTCTATTGGTAGTGATGAAAATGTTATTCTTTATGAATGATTTCCATATTTTTTTTTTTTATTTTTTTGCTGGGTAATTATATATCTACTAACATACGTAGTGATTCCAGCACTGACTAGCAATAACCTAATTCATATAGTGAATAGTGTAAGTTAATTATTTTTTTTGCGATGCTCTATATAAAAACGACCATCACAGAGCAAATGCAGTGCTACGCCTTTTGCAATTCCAAGTAAAATAGATTGCTGTTAATGTAAACACTTGAGGAATGCTTATAATGGCAAGTAAACACAAAAAAAAAACTGAACCAAATATAAAGTACATATTTATTATTCAAAGAAATTACTGTGAAAATTAAAACCATTCGCATGAAATGTGAAGACAACATCCATCCATGCATTGGCTATACACTCAAATAGATACCCCCGAAAGCTAAACAAATAAATAATGATAACTACGTACTTTTTTTTTGGTATTTAATTAAAATTATTTGTTCAAGAAAGAAATAACAAAGCCATTTCGCAAGACAATCGCTGGGTGAATGTGAATCATGATAGACTTACTTGCAAATAAATTACAATGTTTCTTTTTGCTGCTCTTTGGCTAGTTCATTTAAATTATTTACATAATTTAATATCTCAATTTATGTCTTCATTGTTTGGTCGTGCCAAATTATAACACACTTCTAGATGATTGCACGTCTTCAGTGGTTGAAAAAAAAAGACGAGAGAAAGTTTAGATTGTCCCGAGCTGTGATGAAGTGAAACATTTGTTTGAGTTATGTCAACAACTCTTCATGATCGTGGACAAAATGTACTCGAGTTAATTGAATTGAGGATGATGTGATGCTGGATGGTATGATGTTCACGTTGACGTTAATTGAGATAGCCGGACATTTCACCAATTTATCTTCCACGAACTTAATTCATTCGAAAGATGTTTTCACACTTTCAACGCGATTTTTCCATTTTTTTAAATTTATTGCTTATGTGGATATATATGAGGGCAGTCCCAAAACTAGCCGACCTGACAAAGACGACACAAAAAACTTGGGAATTTTTTTTTATTTTTTTATTTTTCAACATAATCTCCTTTTAGCTCTATATACTTTTTCCAGCGATATTCAATAGTTTCTACGTATACCCTATTTATCGTAAGAACTGTCAAACTCCCTAAAATAGCAATCAATCGCAGACTTCACCTCTTTATTGTTGGCAAATCTTTTAGAACCGAGCCATTTTTTCAAATTTAGAAATAGAAAATAGTCCGAAGTAGCTACATCCGACGAATAACGTGCCCTATGAAGCATTTTGAACTTTAATTTATTAATTTTGAACATCGCAATAGTACATGTGTGAACTGGAGCATTGTCTTGACGAAACAACACTTTTTTCACCAAAATGCGACCTTTTTACCATAATTTCTATCATCAACACCTAAACGCTGCAATAAATTAGCATAATATTCGCCATTGATTGTTTATCCTTTCTGAAGGTAGTCAATAAATCTAATCCCATACACATCTCAAAAACCTGACGCAAGATGAGGACTTCTTCGTTTCCTTTGAATGCGTTTCTTCCATTCCAGTCCACTGATTTGACTGTTCCTTTGCTTCATGCGTCAAGTGGTGGACCCATGCCTCATCCATGATTATAAATCAACGCCAAAATTCGGCTTTATTACGGTGAAACATCGCCAAACACTCTACTGAATCATCTTCACGACGCTGTTTTTGCTCTGTTAGAAGCAAACGCGGCACCCATCTTGCGCACAGCTTTCTCATATTCAAATCTACGGTTAATATACGATGTATAGGATTTTTTGAAATGCCTATCTTTTCAGTTAGTTCACGTGGCTTCAGCCGACGATCATTCAATACCAATTGGTTGAGTTTCTTAACTGTGCCAGGCATGGACACCTCAGATTTTTAAATAAAATATTCGGAAATTGCACTTTTTTTTATCAACAAACACACTTAATTGATAGGTTCCTAGTTATTTGTTTTTTCATAAAAGTGAGGCGGAATTAACCGAATCTAAATCAACTTTTCGAATTGCAGATGACAAGTAATATTTATTGCACAAACAATGAATGAGGGCCATTTGTTAGCAGTGCACGCATTTTGCATTATTTTGAATATTATTATTACTTGATTGATTAGATTGATTTATTTGTAAAATATATAAGCAAATGTGAGTGACAAATATTGGCTTAATGAAATATTACCTTTCTGTGTAAAGAAATTACGCATTTGGAGTTTATTGTTCACAGCAATAAAAATTACGTGTCACTCCGAATTCGAAAGGTGAGTATCGCTTACTAATCCCATCCCATATAAATTAAACTATTTCTTAAAATCATGGACAAAAAGGGGTAAAAAAGATACCATCGTTCAAACTAAAATGATGCACTGAAATTAAAGTAAGCTGGATATTTCGAAGTTTGAATTGTTAGTCAGTCCCATTGGCCGAATATGAGGTAAACGAAATCACATTTCTCTGATTAAACGTGAGGAGTCAAAACTTATGAAAATCAGGTAGAAGATTCCCATTGTCCATGGTATACATTCAAATTCCAAATTTGATTTTATTTAAGAAATAAAAGTTATGGGTACAAATTAGTGGGACAGTTGCTAGTATGATACAGTATGAGAGCTGTTTCATCTTATCTTTTTTTTTTTAATTAACTGACACTTGCCAACTTTACATCAAATTATATACAACAAAAGATACCACAAATTGTATTTGTATACTTGAATAAACAACATTGGTTGGTTTCTCTATGTTATTTCAAAAAGCTTTGATTCACAAAAATTGAAACATTTTGTACTTAAACAGACTTTAGCTCTATTAATATATCACAATTTCAATTAATGTCAGCGAGCCAATGGTGGAAACATATTCCCTAGGAGTAGTTCATTTTCACTACCATCATTAGCTCCCACAACGAATTTGGCTCTTTGTGTTGGCAACATACATTACATATTTTTGGCCAATTTTTTTAACTTTCAATGCCTCTTGCAACATACTGCTGCATGATAAACAACAAGAAAAAAATGAAACAAAATAGAAAAAAACCTATAGACAAATAATAATAATGTAACATTATAATGTTGAAATTGTTTAAATATTTAATAAATCACTTGGCGAGCGGCTGTGTGTAGTTGATGTTGCTGCTGCTGCCAGTCCCAGTAGTGTTGGCGTCAAAATTATTTCTTATATCGGCAGTAAAATGAAATCTATGAGTAATTCTCTGTATGAAAAATGGAAATTTTCATTATTTATGCACGAGTTTTTGAAGGCAACGAAAAGGCGAATAAGAGGCTAAACATTATGAAGAGAGAAAAATTTAGTTTAATGTACCATTTTGTGGTAATAGAAGCGAAATTACAATGTTGATCAATTTGACATTTGTCAGAAAATAATTGTAAACATTACGAGGGTCATGTGATAACAAATGAAAATGGAAAATGAAACGTTTTTAACTTGTAAAGTTCATTACATAGCGTGATAAGTATTGTGTATCAATTATCTAAATCTAAGACATGATTACATTACTAATTGGTTTCGCCTCTATGCCAGTTATATCTTAAGAATACTCATGTAGGACATTGTTACATATTATGAAATCAAGCCAGTAAGCTTTGTAAATGATATCTAAACATAGACTTTTTTCAAATATATACATTTTATTGATTGAATGATTCTTTTTGTTTTTAAGCCATTGGAATGCCTCGGCCAACAATATAAGGAATATCAATTTCTATCTCTATCTCTATCTCTGTCTCTATCTCCATCTCTATCTCTATCTCTATCTCTATCTCTATCTCTATCTCTATCTCTATCTCTATCTCTATCTCTATCTCTATCTCTATCTCTATCTCTATCTCTATCTCTATCTCTATCTCTATCTCTATCTCTATCTCTATCTCTATCTCTATCTCTATCTCT
>JAHXMU010026194.1:255842-359099 GCA_019455685.1 Philornis downsi
TCTCTATCTCTATCTCTATCTCTATCTCTATCTCTATCTCTATCTCTCTCTCTATCTCTATCTCTATCTCTATCTCTATCTCTATCTCTATCTCTATCTCTATCTCTATCTCTATCTCTATCTCTATCTCTATCTCTATCTCTATCTCTATCTCTATCTCTGTCTCTATCTCTATCTCTATCTCTATCTCTATCTCTATCTCTATCTCTACCTCTATCTCTATCTCTATCTCTATCTCTATCTCTACCTCTACCTCTACCTCTATCTCTATCTCTATCTCTATCTTTATCTATATTTTGTGGGGCTACGTCAAAGACCGTTTACGAGGATAATCCCCAAACGTTGGAGCATTTGAAATCCAACAAGTTATCGCGGAGATACCCGAAATGTGCGAAAAAATGGTTGAACACTATCTCAAAAGGATACACTGCTGCAACCAATCCAGATGCGGTAATTTAAATGACATTATATTTCGTACATAATGGCAAAGTGCAAGCATTAAAATAGAATAAAAGTTCCTTCGAAATCATAGCTTTATGTGTGTTTTATTTAACTTTACTTTTGAAACAGAAAAATGGATAACCCAGAATATTCTATGTGTTGCACTTTTTAGTCTACCAAATGACATATGGCTTGATCCCTGTGGAAACAGGCGTATATCGTATCGCATTTCGCATTCAAACTATTTATTGAATTAACAAATGTCGATTAAAAATTTGCACATATCTTTTCCCCTTTTTTCAGCTTTTTAAAACACAAAGCAAAGCACTCAATATATATACTCGATATGACACTCCTTACACCATTGTAAATATCAAATAATCGAAGCGATAATTTAATTTTCCAAATCTGAGGAAAACACTCCTCAACATCACACTTTTATGAAAACCGAAGAAAAAATAATGAAAATTAAAAAACAACGGATAGCAATGTGACACACACTTAACAAATTGTTTGCCATTGTCTGTTTCCATAGCCCCAAAACAAGAAATAACAATTACGAAAAAAACGAAACGTTATCGATTTTATAAAATGTTCATTAAAGTTCAAGTTTTTCATATTTCTCACAATAAGTGGCCAATAACAAATGATGCTTATTAACAAAAACACTAAACGAATAGTTATTCATATCGTAGACGACGACAACAAAATAACTGAAAGCAGATGTTTAGCAAGTGGGTGCAGTAGTGAGACATGAACTGCCGGCTGCCAGGCAGTCGAACGCATTGGTCGAACACCGCCAGCTTCAAAACGTTCTCGACCAAAAAGGAAAAAGGTTAATGTCAGCCGTTGGAAATATTTTAATGGCATTGACTTTAAGAATTTTAAGCAACGAGATGGCCACAAATCTACCGGTCTGTACATGGCCAAGAATATGGAAGTTAGTTCAAGATTCTTGGTGGTTTTGTCGGTTCATACGAAAATATGGAAGTTGGTTCAACAAGATTCTTGGTGGTTTTAGTGGTTCGCACAAACAGATGTTTGGCAAATGTCGAAGTATGGATGGAGAGATAATGTTGCAGATATTTATTTTTCTTGTTTAACTTTGCAAATCAGGAGGCGTTTCTGCTTGACGTAAAATGTTAATTGTGTGGCTTTTAATCTCGAACTATAAGTAAATGCCATTTACATAAATGCGGAATTTTTGTTTATTATGATTAATGGAATATTAACAATAGCAATTTATTATGTACGACCGATATGTATTTTATCATATTTAGGGACATCATTATAAAAGCCAAAAAAAAAAAAAAATGGTTCCGTTTCAATATATAATTGAAATGGTATCACAAATTTAATATCGCTTTGGTCGTCCTATTTTCGAAATATATTACTATGATTATATGTTGTGGAACATAAAGGATTTGTCGCTTTAAATATTGTTGTAGGATGTTCTACGGAATATAATTTACAGCCGATAATTAAATTCCAGTTTTATATTCCTCCTAAGATTTTTAGAATTTATGAGCATTTCGCTTTAAAATCAAAGGCGATCATCAGATTTCAGTACTCATTCCAAGATGTACGGTTCCAAAATTGGAAAAAAAAATTCTTTATTTTTCAACATACGAGTAATATCCTTTTAGTTCGATACACTTTTTCCAGCTATAGCTTCTATACCCTATTTATAGTAAGAACTATCAAACTCCTTAAAATAGCCATCAACCGCAGACTCTACTTCTTCATTGTTGGCAAATCTTTTACAGCCATTTACAGCCATTTTTTCAAGTTTGGAAATGCAAATAGTCCGAGGAAGCTAAATCTGGCGAATAAGAGCGTGATGAAGCAATTCGAACTTTAATTCATTATTCTGGCCATTGCAATAGTGGATGTGTGAACTGGAGCATTATTTTGATGAAACAACACTTTCTTTTTCGCCAAATGCTGTCTTCTTTTATCACCTAAACTCTGCAATAAATTAGCATAATATTCGCCGTTTAAGGTTTTTTATTTCTGAAAATAATCAATAAAAATAATCCCATGCGCATCCCAAAAAACAGACGTCATGACCTTTGGACACGATTCTCCTAATCTAGTTCACTGCTGTGACTGTTCCTTTATCACAGGTGTGAAGTGGTGGACCCATTTCTCATCCATGGTTATAAATAGACGCAAAAATTTGTCTTTATTGTGGTGAAACATCGCCATTAACTCCACGGAAAGATCTTCACGATGCTGCTGGAAACCATGCGCGGCACCCATCTTTCGCACATCTCTCTCATCTTCAAATCTACGATCATTATACAATGTATAGTAGTTTTCGAAATGCCTGCCATTTCAGTTAGCTCACGCACCCTCATTGGAAGATCATCGTGTTTATTGTGGTGAAACATCGCTACAAACTCTACTGAAACATCTTCACGGCGCTGTTTTTGCTCTATTGAAAGCAAGCGCGGCACCAGTCTTGCGCACAGCTTTCCCATATTCAAATCTTCCGTCAATATACGAAGTATAACACTTTTTGAAATGCGTATCATTTCAACTGACTCACGCACCTTCAGCCGACAATCATTCAATACCATTTTGTTCATTTTCTTAATCGTGTCTGGCGTGGACACCTCAATTGGTTGACCACTACGGTGTTCGTCTTGGCAGCTCATATGGCCTCGATTAAACTCTGCTACCCGAAATTTTACAGTCGTAAACGAAACGAGTGTCGAAAAGTTCTAATTTCTTGAAATATAATTTCTTTAGACACCTTTCGATTTCCACCTCAAAATTGTTTTTAATTAATGGATGAAGTATAGTAAAATAAAGTATTATGAGATTCTTTTCCAGAGGTAGGTTCGTCCTTATATAGGCAATTGCTTACATAGAGCCGTGGACGTCTTTTCAGCTCATCATGCTATAATTTAGCGTGGTAAAATCAACTTTTTCTCATAAGTTATGCATCGTTTTATCTCATTTTTCCTGTGAAATATCATATTTTCATTAACAATCAGAGCTGTCAAATGACATGTAAATTTGAGCGGTTCTCTTCCGTTTCTATTATATTTTATCGTACATTGTTTTTGATGTACAAATACATTATACATATATGATAAAAAATATTATATTATACATATTAATTTATTATTACATATTAGTATTATATACATATATGTGTTAAGAAATATTATGAAAAGAGCCCAATTTGTAAAAGGTGGATTTATTCCTGCCATGAGTAATTTTCCACCAGCTGGAGCAATCATTTCCCCTAAAACCCCTGCATGCAAGAGCGTTGTAAATGATTTGCTGACACATTGTCAGATTAGTGAACACTTTAAAAACTCAGTCGTCTTAGTTGATGTGTTCACTTTACATGCTTTTGGAATAAAAATTATTCTTTTAAAAATTTTATGATTTATTTTTTATGCTGAACTACAGATTGGCTGATGAATTTTTGTAGCGAGGTAATACCTAAAGATATTGAAAATGTTTTTCTTTCCAGAATTACGCAGAAAGAGAACGGCTTTCAAATTTATGTGAGATTTTAACAATATTCTTCCAGGCCCGTTATGGAAGAATTATAATGAAAGTTCCCTAACAAGATAATTTTCTTCCGTGGTTATTGCAAACAGGAAGTTTATGAAAACGAAATCAACTATTTTATAAATATGACTTTAACCAATGAATTCGAACGAAATAGAGGCAATAATAAACGCGTTACCGAGAGTTGAAGTCCCTTTTGCTCAACTCAAGTCATTAAAAATATGTAATAAAAATGTGTTATTTTTTAGCTGAATGGATGAAAAATAGAAAAATAACTATAAAAAAAATTATTTGAGTTTCATGATAAAGAAATATTCAGCAACCAAACTATATTAATTCTGTCATAACTTTTGAAGTAAATTTGAAATACTTTTGAAATCCACTAAAGTCTTTTACATTAAAAGTTGTTTCTTACACTCTAACTTAGAACTGTAGCTGGACTAGTTCATCAGGCCTGTTCTGATTTCTCCTATACAAATTGACTCAGTCGATAAAAACGCTTCTTCACTCGTAATCAAGGATTCTTATATCTGTTTCAATTTAGCCTATTTTGCTCGGGGCAATCTTCTTTACTTCTTGCCATGAATTTTTTTGGATCTTAGTATAAAACTTATACGAGTATATTATTAAACAAACCAAACAAATTAAGGCAAATGGTGAGGGAAAGGTCGATTCCTATGACAGACATTTCTGTTTTAGTTGATTGATTTTTACTTTCGTTTAATGCCATTTTTATTATTATTATTTAAATTTATTATGATAATAAGGAGAATACACTTCTTTTAATTCAAGAGGGACTTCAACACGAAGAAGTGTTATATGCGCGCTATGTACCAGAGTTTGAGATTCCACACGTAAGAAAGCTAAGAGATGGATTTGCTACAAAAAAATTATCAGCTTCCGAATGGAAATAAAATCAATGACATGTTTGAACTATAATGCAGCCTTACTCATGCACTAGATCATCCGCCGAGATCACTTAGATATAATTATATATTTAATGTAACACATTCCACAAATTATGCCCAGCATAGTGCTTTGAATCGCGGATTTATTGAATTCAATATCTTAAATGGGATTGCCGGAAATGAATTCCCAATTCAACACCTAAAGCTTTGTATGTCTTGAAATAAGTTTAAACTGTTTATTTTTACATATTTAAAATAAAATAGTTTACATATTTACATAACTTTCGTGAAATATGTTCCATCAATTCTTAGTCTGTAAGGATTTATATGTCCATAGATCTAAATAAATGAAATAAAGTAAAATGAACTAATATAACGCTCATGCCGCTACTGATGTCACAGGCATCAGCCTGATATTGCCACGCTAATAATCTGACTGAATTCCAGAAAGCCAATCAAAAATTTGTTATACTACATCTGTCCATCATTAAAAATGTTTTTTCTTTTTTCGATAAACTAAATTTGGCTATTTTTGATTTTAATAAATTCGAAAAATGACGAACGGTGAAAAAAGGCCTGGAATGTAGGTTATGTTGAAGAAGCCAATAAAAGAGAAGCCGCGCTGGAAGAGAATATTGAAATGTTGGAAATTGAGCTGCCACTTGATTGTTTATCGGATAATGATTTCAGATGTATGGCTGGATCGACAACAGTACATAGTAATAACCTGTTAACAGGGGTGCCCTAGGTGCCGTCCATGAATATTGCCTACATTAAACAAACCGTTTTAAATCGATCCACTCATTAATCCATTGACGCGATATTCACCTATAGTACGCGCAACTATCATTCGAATGATTGCGAGTTTAATCCGCCACACATACAGCTACTATTATATAAGCAGCGCCCACCTCGATGTGTCAGACGCACACTTCAAGTAGTCGAATAATCGACAAATCTTGTCAATGCTTCTCAAACTGTGACTTTCGGAATCGTCGTTAAACTGCAGAGTCCCATCGAATGAATCGAATAAAATAAGCTCTCTGAATGTGAGAAACTCTACCATGTCTTATTTATGAGATGCAAGAGAACTTCTTGCTTTTTAAATTTATTGGATCTGATTGAAATTTTGGAGCCAGAGAAGCATTTTCAAGTTCTAAAGAGAGCTCCTTTGAATCATTGATCAATTAATATTGATTCCTATGATGAACTTAAGATAGGTTGAATGTAGAAAAAATAAAATGAAAAATAGAAAAATGAAAAATGAAATTTCCAGATTGTAATTACTAATTCAAGATTTGAGGAAATTATTCAAAATTATGTCCTTATAAATGTGAAATATTTTTGCGGAAAGAACTACATAGAAAGCAATGAATTTTTGCTGCCACTTGGTTCAAAAAGAGTTGGCTTTTTCCAAACCAATACTATTCCATTGCCAGAAAATCTCGCATTCCCGTATTTGCTATGGGGCGATACTTTGTAGCACCGAAATCGTTGTGGTGCGAGTACTGTGGTACTTATTGCTGACTAGCCGAGTATCTTCTGAGGGTTCTAACAGCTACTATCTAGTCTGGAATATAGTACACTATATAAAATAAAAAAAAGTATACACTTTTTCTATGTTCCAATAGAATTATTTTTTTTAATATCGTCATTGTAGGTGAATGTAAACCAGAAAATAAGTTCTCTGGTTCTCATTCAAACTACGTATGGAGGCAAAAACATTTTGGAATACTAGAAGTTTATGACGGCTCACTGGTTTTGTATAAATTGTTATCCATATTGTATAAGCAATAGATTTAATCAATAATAATCAATCGATATCAGACAATAATATGATCAGAATATTATATTCTATTGAAATAAACAGCTCTTGACTTCATCAAACGGCTTTTGACATTGAACCCTACCCATTCAGCTGTCATCCAACTGACTGTGAAACCGAACAATTTGATTATTGGTTTTATTGAAATTCATTTTCCATTTTTTTTTTCAAGTTTGGTGTTAAACATGACTAATTTATATTAAACTCAACAAGCGGCTGTAAGCTTGCACAAACAGCTGCATAAAATGTCCCACCATATGCTGAAATGTGAAAGAAAAAGAAAACTTAAAAAAACTTCAGCCAATGAAAACTTGTTTCAACGTTTTCAGTAGCAATTTATTGCATTAAACTTTGGTCAAGAAAACAATAACACAGAAAAAACTTTTCCTATAAATTATAATATATAAAAGACAAAAAAAAAGTTAACAAAAAATGTTTTTTCCTGAACTGCTAATAATTTATCAATAAATCTAGATTTGAGTTCATAGTTGGAGACTGCAGCTATCGGCTCTGCGATCGACAGGTAATGCCACGTTTTGTTTGTTGTGATATTTCTATTTGTCGATTACGGATCAGCAGAAAGGAATAGAAAATAAACCAATGCGGCATGGAAAACTTATACAGAACGCAACAAAAGTTATTCACAGTGGGATAAAATAACTATAAAACAAAAGATATTTGTGCCTAAAGTAGTTACCTTTACGCATATTCGTTATTTAATTTTATTCCACTGCAATAAGGCTAACACATACTTGATGCTATATGCAACATGTATACATATAGGCATATATATATTTATACTAATGAACCTGAAGATTTTTCAAGAATTTGTAATATATAGGTGCATATAGATATGGGGGAAGTACGTAGTAGACAAACTGGTATTAACCCAGAGTTGAGAATGTGCATCGATTACAGGAGGTTGAGCAAATTGATCGTCCTGGATAACTATCCCCTTCTCCTAAGACTGTTTAGGACGTTTGGAGGGTAAATGTTACTCCACAGTTATGGACTTGAAGTCGGGGTTCTACCAAGTTAGGATGTCACGGGACTTGATAAAGTATAATTCTTTTGTTGCGCCTAACGGACAAAACAAATATATATATATGTATATATATATATATATATATATACATTTATATATATATATATGTATACATTTATATATATATCATGTGCAATAATATTAGGATATACGAGGTGTGTTCATAAAATAAAGTGAATTTTCATTTTTCTCAAAAAATATTTATTTATTCATCAATTTCTATTTTATCTTCTTCAAAGTAGTCTCCCTCAGATATAATACACTGGTCCCAGCGTTTTTTTCCAATCCTCGAAGCAGTTCTGATATGCACTTTTTGAAATGTCCTTGACCTCTTTTAACGATTCTGGTTTTATCTCCTCAATTGTCGCAAAACGCCGTCCTTTCATGGGTGTCTTCAATCTTGCGAACAGGAAAACGTCGTACGAGGCCAAATCTGGTAAATAAGGTTGATGAGGCATGACAACGGTATTGTTTTTGGCCATATAATCTCTCACGAGCAGGTGAGCAGGTGCATTATTATGATGCAAAAGCCATGACATTTTTCCACAATTCCGGGCGTTTTTTGGATTGCTTCACGCAAATGGCGCATAACTTCAAGGTTATACTTCTTATACGACCTTGTGGTAAGAACTCCTGGTGCACTACGCCATGGTAATCGAAGAAGAAAGAAAAGTGAAGAACAGTGAGTAAAATCTTAAAATTTGTTCGCACTTGGCGTGTTTTTTTTTGGTCTTGGCACTCCTGGACTCTTCCATTGGGACGATTGGGTTTTTGTTTCAATGTCTTAACCATATACCTATGATTCGTCGCCAGTTATGACATTTTTAAGCAAATCTGGATCATCGGTGACGTCATTCAACAATTCCTGAGCTCTGCTCATGCGACGTTATTTTTGATCCAAATTCAGCAATTTTGGAACAAACTTCGCTGCCAAACGCCTCAAGCCAAAAATTGCCGAACATATTGAGCCGATCGATATTCCAACATCCTCAGTAACTCCTCTAATTGTGATTCGACGATTATCCAAAATCATCTTCTTCAGTGCTTCAATGTTTTCATCGGTTGTCGACGTGCTCGGGCGACCAGGACGAGCATCGTCGTAAACCGGTTATACCATAATTGAACTTGTGTTCTGCTCATAGTAGACTCGCCAAACACCACAGTCAACATTTCGAATGTCCTTGCACATTTAATTTCATTTTTACACAAAACAGTTTCTGTGATCCATTTTTTCGAATAGTAAAAAATCGAAGAGCCCACCAAAACACGATTAACCTTTTTATCTGTCAAAAACAAACTGACAATCCAAAATGGCTGATATTGTCAACATATATAACAGACATGTGCACCAACATAACAGAAAAAAATGCGTAAACTCAAGAAACGGTTAACGGTTAATTTTTTGATCACACCTCGTATGTAGGTCAGGTTAGCTGATTGGAATTTCTGTACTTATTTGCAATATCCCCTTTTTGAACATAAGATCCCGGTATATTTTTTGAGATAAATAATCTTATAAACCAAAATATAAAACAAATTATGTACAATGGTGTGGTGTCCTCCTTATTCATTTTTAAAAGTTCATAAATTTTAGACTCTCCAAATTATACTTTAGTCAATTAGCTTGTACCAGGACATTTATAAAATTCTATAAGAATGAATATTATATTCCATGATTCATTGTTGCCCACTGTACCCATACAATAAATGACAACCTATTAAAAAAGCACATCAGGCTGAAAAGCAAAAACACAATTTATTCTTACCGCAAATAATGGTTGATGATTATATAAATGGGTACCAATCACACGATTCTAAACCGCTAAAAATGTACATATGTGTGCACAGTTACGTACTACACATGTAATATGCCGCGCCGCATATGAATGTAAGTATGCACGAGTATAGTAGAGTGTGCGATTTTACAATTTTATCCAACTCCCGCATAGTTTGCGAGATGGAAAACTGGTGATATAACACAAACTTTAGATATGAATCACAACATAGTCCGTGGCATGGAACGTTGTGGATCACAGCATGCCAGAATATCATAAGATTGGCAGTGTCCGATAAAGTGGCGAGTTGGGTTGGCTGTATTGACGGTTCTTCGACTGTCTAATCTGTGGTCGTAAAGCTTTAACAAGTTCACATTAGAATTCCATTTAGTTGCTGGACAAAAAAAAACCGCTTAAAAAGTATTGACTATCGAGTCCGCACTAGAATAGATATATTTTGTTTTCTCGCTTCACAATCAATTGCGATCAATTTAGATTTAAACGGATTTTTAGCTTGACGTATTTAGGATATGGGCTATCGCATAGTGAATTGTGAATGGATAGTGTGAAATAATGAAGAAGAACTCAGCTAAAAATAGATATATTAAAAAGTGAATTCTTAAATCAAAGGGTGGTTCAACAGAGCAGTGATTCTTCTCAGTAAGACGGTTATAAATAGGTCAGATTCCAGAATGCGGATAATAACTTAGACTGAGGACCGACTTTTTCGGAAAATCGCTTTGTTATTTTGTGTGAAATGGCGAATTTAGAATAAGTCGATTTTCGGTTTCATCTTGAAAGAAACATTTTGGCATTAACTGAAGATATGAGTGGCTGAAAGCGTAACTGAGGTTTCGAGAGAAAAATTAGCCAAAAATGTACATATACAGGGATATCCATTTAGAGGCCTTCAAAACCACCGGTCCGGCAAGGCCGTCAGCTGTTAAATACTTGTCATCTGAAGTGTTATTTATGTAGTGAAAGTTTTGCCTTTTACGAATAGAGGTCATTTAACAACCGAAAAAAATAGTTAAAAGTTACTACGAAAGTGGTGACTTCAACGAACAAAATCTTCTTCAGCGGTGAAGCTCATTTCGCATTTGGTGGTTACGTCAACAAGAAAAATCGTCGCATATGGGGCTCAGAGAACCTAGAAGTGATTGTAGAAAAGCGACTGAATCCGGAAAATGCGAGTGTTTGGTGCTCATTATGGTTTGGAGATGTCATTGGGCCGTATTTTTTCGAAAATGACGCCGGAACAACCTCAAAAGTATACAATGCTGTAGCCAATCCAAAGGCAGCCATTTAAATTACATTGTATTTCAAACATAATGCCAAGATCCAAGCATTATAATGAAATAAAAGTTTCATCGAAATCATAGCTTTATGTGTGGGGAAAATATTTGTTTAACCTTCTTCATATGATGACGGGTATACTAAGTTTGTCATTCCATTTGTACTACAAACTACAATAGTGGCCATAAGAATCCATGCTGCTAATGTGTGTCCCCTATATTGTGGACTGCAATTAATGGTATATTGTGTATAAGCTTCGATCCTACGGAACATTAGGTGCCTTTCCAGTTCAGTGCTTGTCTACTAATTTATTATGAAAAATATCAAATCCATTGGAATCTGCGGACATATTTTATGTTAAAAACAACCCTTGAGGATACTTTTTCATAGGCAATTTTAGCGGAATTATTTATATTGGGCAAGTATTTTTCAATGTAATTTTTTTTCGGACGACATATTCTGAAGACACTTTTTCTTGAACAAAAAGCGATTCTTTTAAATAACGAAGAATTGCACAAAAGATTTAAATTTTCATCACACTTACATTATTCGTGAATATATGGAGAGGATGCATCACAAAGTAGTGCTTTCCTCCTATGACAACCTTATGTTAATTTCATTGGTGATTACGCAATTTTTCAGTACTCCCCCATAACAAAATGTGATGAATGTTTGCTTCCTTGGATGCATTTCTTTTCTTTTTGCTGGGAATCAAAATTATAACTTTCTATTGTCCTCCACTTAGAAATTAAAGTGGCATCACTTTTCCCAGAAAAAATGCTTCCAAATGCATTTACGTTAATTTCATTGATGATTACGCAATTTTTCAGTATTTCCCCACCACAAAATGTGATGAATATTTGCTTCCTTGGATGCATTTATTTGTGGGAAGCAAAATTGTAACTTTCTATTATCCTTCGCTTAGAAACAATAGTGATACCATTGACTTTTGCTAAATCGGCTAATTTGTATGGGATGTACCAGAAGGGGTGTGGCAAAATAATCCATTTCCATTCAGAAAATTAATTTTAGAAAATATCTGATGCGTACTAAATTGTATTGAACGTAATGCATTCACATTCAAATGCAAGATATGAAACTGGGAATATACGTAATTTCTATGGTAAGGGCGTGGTTTTCCTCCTTTCTTTATTTTCACACAAAATTTTTAGTAAGTGCCGACTATAAATAAGGTATCACAATGACAAATTAAATTTTGATAAATTGGTCCACTTTTATGGGAGGTTCCAGGAAACGAGCGTCAATGTCATCTATTTTCATTTTTAGAACTTAATTTACCAAGTACATGATTATGTGTCAAATTTGAAAGAATTTAGTGCAATTTCTTGAAAAATTTGAAGCTACAAATAAAGGAGTTAAATCGATCATTTGTATGGGAGGCCCTAGAAAGGGATATTATTATTTGACCGAGTTTTCTCCAGATTTACAGAGTATTACATTTACATTTAAACATAAATTTACAATGGCCAAAGATTATGGTTACTGCAGCTATAATTATAAGGGAAAACTTGAATTTTCAAAAATGTTTTAATTTATGTGGGAGGTACCAAAAGGGTATGGCTGTGTACTACATGTTCTTTTTGAGGCCCTACTTCCCTACTTCCAAATTTGGCTAAATTTATTAAAAATGAACAAAAATTAATAAAAGTATAAAAGTTACCAGAAAGACGTTTTTTCCCTTCGACTTTTCCCAGGCATTACAAATTAAAACAGTGGACTAACATCCCAGTTATTGTTGCCTGCTGATTAGAAATTACCCCAAAAAATTTAAGTTCTCAAAATCGTTCTTATGTGAGGTACCAGAATGGGAGTGGTAACATAGTCCATTTAGAAGTAAGTTTTCAGAAGTAAGTTAAGCTAAGCGCATAAAGTCAAATGCTCAAAAGATATGAAGCTTAGAATGTATGGGTTTAATATACAATTTCTATGGAAGGTACCAGTTCGGATGTGGTTAATCTGGGGAATTTTACAAGACGGTATAAATCAGCATAGATTATTGAAGTCTACCAATTAAATATTACAGAGGAAAGATCACATTTCTGGAAATCTGTCAGTTTGTATGAAAAGTACCGGAATGTCCCAGGAATAATGTATTCCATTTTCATTCCCAGGCTGCGTCTTGGCAAATGATGAAAGTGTAACAAGTGAGTTAAAGGTATGGATCTAAGAATCTATAGGTCAAATCAATCATATGTATAGGAATTACCAGAAGAGGTACGGTGACGTCGGTCGATTTTTTCAGATTTTTTTCAAGTACAGGGTGGCGCACCGATTACACTGCAATAAGAAATAAATTCTATTTGATTTTTTTATAACTAATTGGAAATGAGGCATGTCAAGCGCAAACAGTCAATGGTGTTCGGTATCATGATAACCAGTTTTTTCGTGCCTAGAATTGAAGAAATGAATGTGGAGGGCATTTGGTTTCAACAAGACGGCGCCACATGTCATACAGCCAGAGAAACAATTCAATTGCTGCATCAGTCAGTTAAATCTTGCGTTCTTGTTGGGACACACTTTAGTTATATGCCACAAAAAGCCATAAGTTTATTTTTTTATTTATGTATAGGTATATACATATTTGCCTGGTCGTGTGAATCTGCATCGTAGACAAAATTCCTCTTGTGTTTTTTGTACTCTAAGCTAGGCTGATTTAAGCTAAGTCGTTTTAAAGAAATAAGGTGATGAACAGTCTATTTTTGTAGTTCAAACCTAAATGTTTCATTTCTCTCTCCAGTCGGCACATCAGAGAATGTGACTATATGCGACACCGGATCAGAAAATTATTCAGTGGGGGATCACATCAGTTATTGTTTTAACGGACAGCTTCAATTCAGTCAAATTCCTTGGTTTCGTTTTTTACACCTCTAGCATGACATGGCCCCATAAAAAAAGATTGGTGGAGGCAGGTCAGGTGACCTTGAGCATAAAGTGGAGTTTCTGGATATGAATTTGTTTGAGAGTTTTCGTTGTAACTCCGCCATAAATCAGTCTGGCTATGCGTGCAGTGGGTTCATCTTACTAGAACCAAATGATGTTAAAACGGATAAGTCTGTGGCTCAGTTCTGGCTAAATAAACTTCCTCTTTAAATAACTGTCCCTATTGACATTGACATGTTGTTTATAACACGATCCTTTAGCCGCAGGTTGCTGCGGTTCAGCGATTAGGTATTAGGAGGGAAAATTAAATTTCGGAAAATCAATAAATTTTGTTTCGGATGTAAAGGAGGGGGAGTGGCTCAATATAATTCCTTCACAAAGAATTAAGAAGATTCGTACAGATTTGTGACAATTATCGTTTCTACCAGCTAGCCAGCCAAGTAATTTGTACTTTTAAAGCTATCTTCTGCCTGTTAAATTTTGTCTGTGTCCAATAATATATATTTTTATTCCATACAAATTAAAATATCTAGTAGAATCTGCTTCAATTTTCTTGAAATAATTTAAATTTTGGAAAATTTAAATATCTTGAACTTTAGTGGTAAATAGAGATGAGCTGCAATAAACAACTTGTTTTTTTTGAAATGAAGGATTTGTAGCCGTTGTTGAAATCAGATTGTTTCCAAAAGTGCTAATTTCTATTGCTTTTTTTGTTTTTTAAATTTAAAAACTTTTGCTGCGAATGAAAATTAGGGCAATTTTAAAAGCCTTTATTTTGTTCCCACTAATATGTATGTGATGTTAATTAAATCGCTTTTGTTTCCAAAAATGTTAATTTTTATCTATTTTTTTTTAAGCTTAATCTCTTTCGACATTTAGTAAAAGCTAATGTAAATATACACATTGCTTTAAACTCAGATAACGATATAATAAATGGAGTTGAGCAGTATAATAATATTATCCAACAAACAGCTTGGAATTCTACCCCTTTAAATGAAAAAAATATACCCGAACAGAACAAAGTTCCATTGAGTATAAGAGATATAGTGGCTGAAGAGAGAAAGGCAAGGAAAAAGTCGCAGAGAACTAGATATCCGCCCGATAAAGCGGTTCTAAATAAGTTAACAAAAGAACTCAAAGAGATCTTAAGTGTAGAGGATAGTAGAAAAACTGATAGAGATCTGGAAAATTTAGATGCTACCGATTACTCTCTATATAAAGTATTAAAGTGTACGAACAGATCCATAAAACACGATTCCCCTATTTGAACCATACAGAAGACATGGGCTAAAAGTGATTCTGAAAAATCTGAAACTTTCGCAAAACATCTGGAGAAAGTGTTCATACCTAATGAACAACATGGTAATGACACTTTTTTAAATGAGCTGCACAACTTTCTAAATGATGATTACCAGATGGACTTGCCCATTACTCAAATTACCAACTGCGATGTTAAAAATATAATTGCTGATTTGAAAGACCGAATGCAATGCGGTATTTCTGGACATTTCACAAGTCTTTGATAGGGTATGGCACGAAGGTTTGTTATTCAAATTGAGGAAAATGTTACCCACGAATTTCTTCATTTTTCTGAAATCTTATTTATCTGAACGAACCTTTTTTGTTAAACACGGCGAAGACATGTCGGACATGCGTAAATCGCATGCGGGAGTACGTTAGAGCAGCATTATGGGTCCCACCTTATATCAGATTTTCACTTCGGATCTACCCACAGAAGAAGGGACTCTTATCGGAACGTTTGCAGACGGTACAGCTGTTCTTGCCACTGACGTCAACCCGGATCAAGCATCTAGAAAATTGCGAAATCATCTCGATACTATAACAAAATGGCTGCAGAAATGGAGAATAAAGGCAAACGAAACGAAATCGGTTCAGGTAGCATTTACACTTCGGAGAGGATGTTGCCCTCCCGTGTCTATTAATAATGTTGAAATACTTCAGGCTAATGATGCAATGTATCTAGGCATTTATTTGGACAGAACACTGACTTGGAGAAAGCATATACAAAAAAACTGGCCTTGGGACTTAAACTAAGACTCTTAAATTGGCTTTTGAATTGCAAATCCAAATTATCCCTACATAACAAATTAAAAATGTGTAAATGCGTCTTAAAGCCCGTATGGACATATGGAATCCAGTTATGGGGGACTGCAGCAAACTCCAACCTTGAAATATTGCAACGCTTTCAATCCAAAGTACTGCGAACCATTACCGGTGCACGCAGATATTTCTCGAACAAACAATTGCATTGAGAATTGAAAACACCCTTCATTAAGGAAGAAGTCCAAAAATACTCCGCTAGATACATGAATCGTATTCAACAACATCCGAATCAGCTGGCGTCCAATCTGATGAGCGAAACACCATTATTTCCAGACTAAGGAGGAGAACTACACAGGATCTGGCCACTCAGGACGAATAATGCAGTAGGGACACTCAAGGAAGTGTTCCCGAATAAAAATAAAATTTTAGTATATAAGTACATACAGTATGTAGGCCAATGTAAATATTACTGAATGTCAAAGGACGTTTTGTAATAAATACAGAATTTAAAAAAAAAAGTTTAAAGTGTTTTGTTCAGATACAAAATTAAGGCAACTTTAAAAGTCTTCTTTTCTACTTCCACTATTATATGTGTGATGTTAATTAATTTGGCGTAATCTTGTATATATTTAATAGGTGGAGTTCTTTCTATTTTTAATATACTATTTGTTTGTTATCTTACTTGTGAAAACATTAGAAATATTTCTGAATTCACAGAAGAAGCCTATTTGCGACATAATCAACTTTGGCTGTCACGGGCTGAAATGTTTGATTCTTTATTACCGTGTTCCACTGTACTACATGCAGCTATAACGATATCGTAAGCGTGGAGATCGCCATATCTGTCCAACTAAAGTTGCTAACTGAAGTTATTTATTGTTTCAATAAAAGTGTAATATTATTTTTTTTATATAAGATTTTGCTCTTAACCAACAATTTAGATTTTTTTATTGCTGTAATCAAATCAATGCGAATGCCGAATACCGGTATACAAATATTCTCCTGGCACACATCGGATTTTCAAACGTCAGCCAGCAATCTGGCCAAATCTGCCACAGCCATTTGACTGGAAATCTCTAACGAGCTTAATTATCTTAACGCGGATTCCATTTGTTTTAATGTTCAACTCTAAATCATTTTATATGATGTTAAATGTTTTTAATTGTTTGTTATTAATATAAAATTGTAGCAACTTAACATCTTTCAATTCATTACGTTCGCAACTTGTGCAAATATTTCAAAGTCGTCCACTATTAGCGCGAAGGTTGCGGAGTTTCTAAAGAATTCTGCTAAGGAATTCAATAATTTATTAAAGGGTTCGAAACAATCTAGTACGATGCAATGTAATTCGTGTGTTAAGAGGGTTTCGATTTGCTTTTTTCTTTGCTATTGTTTAATGTTATTCAAAAAAGTTGTTGATTTATTGTTGTTTATTGCTTTTCAGTGCTCTAAATCGCAATGCAACATCCATCACATCAAGTCACGAATATCATCAGCCCTCTCGATTTGGAGTGAACTTAATGAATATTTATTTGCCGTCCGCAATCTGAAGTATGTGATTCTGATAAATGTTCTCGTATTTATAGTAAACATACCATGATCGTATGCAAATGTAATTTATAATGACTTAATTGAATCAGAATTTACCAAATGGTATCTTTGGATATGAAGGGAAAAACGAAAATTAAAGAAGCTATGATGTGAAGCTACTTAAGAGTATTTGGGGGAGAATCGATGTATTGATGCCATTCGATACAGAAATTGGCGCGCCATAACCATAAAAAAACATATTATAAAATTAACATCTAAGCTGTAGTTTCTCGCTTTTTATCAGGCTCTTGAAATTGAAACAAAAATTACTTTCGAGGATGAAAAGTCTGTATTAACACTAGTGAATTTTACGCGATATTATAATAGTAAAGTGATATTTTTATGGTGGCCTCTCAGTACTCTTTAGGTACCTCAGAAAAGAGAATCACAAATAATGAACTAATTTAAACTACTACGAAAATTTCAGTCAGGGGAAAATACACCTCGCTATATTTTTATCAAATATGGGCTTGATTTGAAGCACAGTAAAAGAAGCAAAATTATAACTTGCTTAAATCTTCCGTCAAAAAATTACAGAGGAAACATTGATATTTGACAAATAAACTTATGGTACGAGAGCGGTCCTACCAAAAATAGCCGACCAAACAAAGAAGACACAAAAAAGTTGGGAACAATTTTCTTTATTTCTCAATAACTTCTATATTCATTATATTCAATAATATGTTTAATATTCAATAACTTATATTTCCTGTTTAGAGTAAGAACTGTCAGCTCTTTAAAATAACCATCAACCTAAACGCTGTAATAAATTAACATAATAGTCGCCGTTGATGGTTTGTCCTTTCTGCAGATAATCAATAAAAATATAGCCATTCGCATCCCAAAAAAGAGAAGCCATGACCTTGCCTGCAGATGGAACCGTCTTCGCCTTCTTTGGACACGATTCTGCCATTCCAGTCCACTGCTTTGACTGTTCCATGTCTCATCCATGGTTATAAATTGACGCAAAAATTCCGATTTATTGCAGTGAAACATCGCCCAACACTCTACTGAAACATATTCACGACACTGTTTTTGCTCTATTGAAAGCACAGCTTTCTTATCTTCAAACCTTCATTCAATATACGATGTATTGCACTTTTTGAAATGCCTATAATTTTAGCTTACTCACCACTCACCTTCAGCCGATGATCATTCCATACCATTTTGTAGATTTTCTTAACCGTGTCTGCCAATGACACCTCTGTCGGTCTACCACTGCGATGTCGTCTTTGCAGCTCGTACTGCCTCGTTTAAATTCTGTTATCCAATATTTTATATAAGGGTGACCAATTCTTTCCATGTTTACAAGTTTACTGAGATTGTCTACTTTTGACGGCTCAAATAAAAATACTAAATAATTACTGTAATTAATTGGTCGATTTTTTTCAAATTTAGCGAGTCATTGTAGGTTAACACAACGGGCAAAAACGAGTTACGTAGAAAAAATTGAATTTTGGATGATTGGTGAATTTGTACTGGAGGGACCAAGACGAGCGGGCCGCTATAGTCTACTTAAAATTTCTAGCTAAGATGGTGCAAGATGTTAGGCTTTCTCATGTCTTCTGGAACGCAGAATGTCGCCTCACGTGATTTGGAAATATTTTTTAACAGTTTCATAAATTTGCATATGTAAAGAAAGCTGTTAATAGTCGAAATACCAGGATGAATCGGCTTACAATTTGTTGGATAATATCCGTAATATGCAACAATTACTCATACATACTTATATATGTAGTTATTTATGTGCACACGCTTGAAGCACTTTACATATTCATGATTTTTCAATGGTTTCCCAGTTTGACAAATTACATTCCGCTACACTTGACAGCTTAGAGCCAAAAACATTCCTTCGATCAATCTCCGATAGCGAGTGTGTGGAACACGTGTTTTCGTTTCTGTTATGCGTTTATGCTAATTATTCTTATTCGTTTTGACAACTTTAGAGAAAAAACGAAACAAAAAATTTGTAAAAGTTTAGAAATGTCAACTTACATTAAACCAAAAACTTAAAAGGCGAAAATAAGTCGATTGTTGTCATTTTTCGTTATTGTAAGGCAATGATTGATTTGGTTTTTATGTTCATCTACTGATCACAATTTGTTTAACCCTTTAATAGAGATGATTCCGATTTTGAATAAGGTAACTATTGGACGAGCTGGCATTAATGAAATACCGCGTGAAATGTGTGAGAATGTAATGAAAACTGTGCTGAAAGAGCTGGCATTTGTAAGGCTAACAGAGGCGGACATTTATCTGATATTGTATTCCATACATAATTACCGACATTAGATAAAACATTTATCAATATATGATCCATTCTCTTTCATTTAATCAAAAATTATAAATAAACAAAGTGTATACCTTCCCGACAGACACCCTGTATAATAAACAGTACAATGTGCTTGAAAAATCATTGATTATTTTAATGTAAATTTGGTAGGATCCACATTTTTCCATTTTGTGGTAAAACAGAGAAAATATTTGCATTTTCTGGACATTCCCGGTTAGTTAGAGTACCAAATTTGAATGAAAGACATACGACTACAACCAAAACTGACGTTATATAGGGATTTGAAAGTGAAAACATTAATATTTGACATTACTTTCCGCCTTATGGAGGATACCACTTGTTTTTGACTCATTATGATCATCATGATGGTAATTTTTCACACAAAAAAAGAAAACAAAAATATTTTTTAGAAATAACCCACCTATTTTAAAGGAACTCTATTCCCTCTTCAGAGAGTTGTGCAAATAATTTATGTTGGGAAATGTTGGTGTACCTGTTTCATAAAAGGATTTTGATTGAAACATCGGAAATATGATGCAATAATTTTTATGAGGTATGGGGTGATGTTTTAAGATATAAGTTTTTCTAGTTGGCAGCACTGGTTGGTAATGGCGTCCAAACGTCATCTGTCAAAGTGAAAAGTGTACAGTATACTCTGCCATTTCATCATAGAAAGACTAACAAACGAGCAACGATGGCAAATCGTTGAAATTTATTATCAAAATTCGTGCTCTGTGGCAACTGTGCATCGTTTGATATGACAATTTTATGGTCGTCATAATCAACAATTCGTGCTGTTATCTCCAAATTTCGCACCAAATTTACTTTGTTGGACATAAAACCATCGACTAGCACGCGTAAAGTGCGTACCGAGGAAAATATTGAAAAATATTGCAATATCGGCCAGATTTAATGACGGTTGTGAAATGTCAATTCGTCGCCGTTCTCAGCGATTGAGCATGTGTTACTCAACCACAAGGAACATTTGGATTTGAAAGCCTATAAAATTCAACTCACGCAAGAATTGAAGCCGAATGACCTATCAGAACGGCTAATTTTTGGTGAATGGACATTACAAAATCTCAATGAAAATCCGCTGTTTCATCGAAATATTGTGTTCAGCACACAAGCAAAACTGTCGCATCTGGAGTGATGAACAGCCACATGCCATACATGAATTACCGATGCATCCCGAAAAAACGACAGTCTGGTGTGGTTTATGGGCTGGTGCCATCATCGGTTCATTTTTCTTCAAAGACGACTGTGGAAGAAAGGTTACCGCCAACAGCGAACGATATCGAGCCATGGTACGCGATTTGTTTTTTCTTTACCCTAATTGGCTGAGTTGAACTTGGTTGACATGTGGTTTCATCAGGACGGTGCAACATGCCAGACTGCTCGTGATACAATGGATATGTTGAGGGATGAATTTGGTGAGCAGCTTATCTTTCGATTTGACCCTGTGAGTTGGCCCCCAAGATCTTGCGATTTAACGCTTCTTGATTATTTCTTGTGGGTTTATGTCAAGTCGTTAGTCTATGTAGACAAACCGAACATTATTGAAGCCTTACAGGATAGCATAACACGCGTTATTCGTGGAATACAGGTCGAAATGCTCGAAAAAGTGACGAAAAATTGGACCTTCCGAATGGATATTTTGAGACGGAGCCGTGGAAAACATTTACATGAAATTATCTTTAAAAATTAAATGGCAAAGACCAATTTATCGATTCCGATAAAAAATTTTAATATATGATGCAATTTTGATTTTGAAGACGCCATTATCAACCAGTGCTGCCAACCTGAAAAACGTAAATCTTAAAAAATCACCCTATAGCTTACGAAAGTTCTTTAATTTTATAAGTTCTAGAAATTTTTGCTTGGAGAATGGTAGTGTGAATAATAGACGGAAGTGCGTTGAATACAAATGATCTCTGTGTGCTTATATTTATGCAAAATCACGATAACTTCCCTCCCTCACATCCAGAATGGGTTAAAATGACGCCTTCTTTTAACGTGTGTGATGTGGTTGTCATTAGACAACTGTGTCGATTAGATTCTCACTAGGTGCTTTAGTATCATTTTTTTTTTCTTTTGCTTCTGTTCATTTTTTCTTTCGCGACCACAAATCAGTTGTTTTTTATGAAGATTTTTTGGTTTTTTCCTTTTTGCTTTGGATTGTAGAACAGTTTAGTATTCACACTGTGTTCGATTCAAGATTAATGTCATTGTTTTATAATCTAATCGCCACATTTCAAGGTTGTTTGAACCATTAAATTGTGTTTATTATTGGAATACAAAAACGTGTAATATGCGCTAATAATGTTGTCAAATTGCAGGTGATGAAAGTGAGTCACATCAAACAAATCAATAATTTAAATTATGAGAAATGATGTTATTATTGTGACTTGGGTTACAAATGATTGAAATGCTTTTGCTTCCATTTTTTTTTTAAATATTCGGTTGTCAAACAGAGGATTAAACATACTTTGGCAGCAAGATTACGAAATCATATTTTATGAGATCAAAATCTGTTAAGATTTAGAATGCGGTGCAAATGCTTCCTTGAGGTCAAAGTAAAGACATATGGTCCCATGTTTTATAAACTCACATTTATATTTGAGACATCCTTTCTAGTCCTTGAACATCGTTCAACCCAAATGCCAGACCGCATTGCAAAAAAAAAAAAAAAACCCCCGCAACATCACAACATAATCTTCATTTATTTGTGAATGTAATAAATAAATGCTGTTTTTGTTTTTTTTTTTTATTTAAACCCCGCATTGGCTGCTCTTTTGTCTTCATCTACTTGTTATAATGGATGCACGTTTCCATTGTATATTAAAAATACAGCGAATCGTAATATTAATGAAACCGAAAGTTCATAATAGTTCAATGTCGCTCCTAAAGAGGGGAGAACAACACTAAAAGCAAACAAATGTTTAAAGTAAAAGAACATAAATCTTCACAATTGTTTTATTTAATACGAGTAGCCACGATATCAAGTTGTACTCGTACATGATGCTATGATGATATTATGCAATACATGAGCATACAACACAAACAATGGTGAAGAATTTTTATTGAGTCTGGAATCACACTGAGAAGTACTGGCAATAGAAAAAATGAAATAAATAATTAAATCAAATGTCAACTAATGTTATTTAACAACCGCTTCAGTGAAGGTTTTAAAAGTTATTACGAAATAGTCGGGTAATTTATTGCAATAGGATTTTGAATCGATAATTAATTAAATTAGAAATTACCAATGCCATGAATCAAATCCGCACACAACGCTCTTTAGACTAAAAAGCGGTTCGCTGAATCTTTGTGTTATGAATTCTTAAGCAGCGCAACAAATGACAGCAACAATTTGTTTTTCTACACCCGATTAAATGATATCGCCGATAAATAAAAAAACTGGCAGTAATGTAATGTAATTGAGGAAATGCGAAGGATAGGACAAAGACGGGGACATTTGCTACAGATGCCGAGAAGAAAATTGTGATTTCAAATAAGGATACATAAAGGGTGTCCCAACAAGAATGCAAGATTTAATTGACTGATGCAGCAATTGAATTGTTTCTCTGGCTGTATGACATGTGGTGCCGTCTTGTTGAAACAAAATGCCCTCCACATTCATTTCTTCAATTCTAGGCATGAAAAAACTGGTTATCATTTCATGATTCCGAACACCATTGACAGTTTGCGCTTGACATGCCTCATTTTCATAAAAAAGGTCCAATGATTCCTCCAGCCCGAAATCCATACCACACAATGACACGTTAAAGATGCATTTGCTTCTCGTGAATCACTCGAGGATTTTCCTCACCACAAATGCGACAATTTTGCCTATTGACAAAGCCATCAAGACAGAAATGGGCCTCGTCACTGAAGATGATTTTATCGGCAAAATCAGCATTTTCACGTTGTCTCTCCAATACCCAATTAACGAACTCCCTTCGCTGTCCATGGTCAGCTGGTCAATTGAACTTTGTATGCATGAAGATGCAAATTTTTCGTCAAAATTCGCTGCATAGTGGATTTAGAGACACGAAATTGCTACGATCGGTGTCGAATTGAGAAGAGTGGATGGAGGTTGAGCGACATCATCACGTACTGCTGCGGCATTTTCGGTCGATCGACCTGGTCGAAGGCGCGTTGTTGTCTTTACATTACTAACAGACCCAGTTTTGGCAAATTTATCCATTAATCTCTTTACAGTTGACTCTTTTGGAGCATTATTGCGACCCCAAATTGATCGCAATTTGCGGACTGTAGCCGCAAAACTTTCACCATTTTGGTAAAATAATTTCACAATGAGAATGCGTTGTTCATTCGTGTAGCGCTCCATTTTTACTAACCTCGTACCTTCTACTAGCAAATAATAACAATTGTTCAAATGTCATATAATGACACTTCGAATGGCGCCAAATTTAAATCTTGCGTTCTTGTTGGAACACGCTTTAGTTAGATACTCTGTCTTGCGACTTGAGTCGGTTATCGACCGTGTATAGCCACAATCTGAATCAAGTCGAAGTATTTTTCATCTTACAGATTTGTGGGTGCTCTGCGATGGAAGACAATGATGATAAGACCAAAAATATGTTTCATGAGTGTTTAGAATAAGCTCAAAACTTCCTATTTGGCCCCGACATTAAGAATTGTTCTGGGAGATTTTAACACCAAATCTGAAAGGGAGAATATTTAGTTAATTTTTTTTAATTTAATTTGATTTAATTTTATTTTTATTCAGTATTGCAATTTTAAGCCTTAAGGCTGATTTGATTGTTACATATCTTCTCCATAATTCAATAACTAATACGTTATAAAATTTTATAATACTAATGTTATAAAAGTTTTGTGTACCTTAATAGCAGAAAAATATGATTTACAATGATATATTTTTCATTTTGTATGTGATTTATCCTAATATCTTGTGGTTCGTTCAGTTTTTAAAAGAAATTTATTTATTAATTTATATACAAGAAGACTAATATATTAATCTATTATATAATATCCCCCTTTTTTAGCAACTTCTTCCCACCGCTTTGGGAGCTTTTTAATTTCTCTCTCATAAAACTCGTGTGGTTTTCCTGAAAAAAAGCGCTCAATTCGATTTTTTACTTCCTCGTCGTTATGGAAAGTAAAAACCCCTTCAAGTGGTTGCTCATACTGCGAAATAGGTGGTAGTCGGGCGGAGCGAGGTAGTCTGGGGAGTACCGTGGGTGAGGTAAAATTTTCCACCCAAGCTCTGACAGTTTCTGACGGATCCGCAAGGCAGTGTGAGGCCTAGGTGAGGGAGTGTGAGGTACCCATACAACGAAGTTGATCACAAATCTGATCTCTTTTATAACCGCGTGAACGGTTGAGACTGATTTTTTGATTATTTCAGCTATTTTTCTAACTGTTGCACGGGGATTAACAATAATTAAACCTCTCACCCTCACCTCACAATTTCTTTTGTGTGGAGCGTTCGTCCTGTTCTGGGAGTGTTCGCCACGGAAAAGTAGCCCGTAGAAAATCTTTTAAATCATTTCTGGGAGATTCTTTCATTTGATCCGTTTAATATGCCTACTTATCTGCCTACCTATATATGTCTATACATCTTCACATCGTCAACATTATAAACAACAGAAGTTACGTCATTGTCTAGTGGAAAAAGAAAACTTGCCTATGCTGGGACTGAACCTATCCTTACAAAAATGACATTTTCTATATTTTTTCACCATTTTTACAACTTATATATTCATTAACTTATTATTATATAGTAGTTGATAGATACGATATGTAAGGCTTGGTGAAAGGATGAGTAGAGGGGATCAATCAGTATGTTGCCCGTGTCCTTTGGATTATAAGTGTTGTAAAATTGGAGCAGTATAAAAACATGGGATCATACAAAAATGAAATTTTTATGATATATTTTGTTCTCCTCAAATAAGAGAAAGAAAGAAATTGTTAGATGCCGGATGCCAGCTCATTTAGTTTTTAAAGGCACTGCCCTAATTGTGGTTACCATAAAAATGTTAAAAATATATTTCAGTGGATTTTTCATTGGAAAGACGCGCTATGTTGATATGTAACGCAAGAGAGTATGATATTTTTGCCCATAATAATTATCTTGCGACGAATTGCTATGCAGTCGACTATATTGTGGAACGTAATTAAAAGTTGACAAAGAAAAATTTGTGTGGCCTGTCTAACCTTGAGCCTTCATAACAGTTAATAAATAAATGTATATTATAACATCGAATCTTTCTCTCAATATTGAACACAATTCGATATCTCCCAGTGACAAGAATATGACATTTCAAAACTGCCATATGTTAAATAGTCGTATGCAAACCATTCTCTTAATCTTGTGCCAAATTTCATGACACTTTCAGTCATTAAAAACTTCATTGTTTGATGACTAAGTTTGTTGTCAAGATCCGCAGAAACTGAACGTCATGTTGTCCTCTTTTTTTCGAGAGTGACAACCTTCGTACAGTTTCAAGTTTTCAGTGTAAAATTCTTAATTATTTTTAAAATATTACAATGGTATATTTCTCACGTATAGGTACATGTCATATGCAAGCTTACCGTAATCGTTAAGAAAATCTTAGCATTACATGGAAGTTGTTTTTCGAATCCTATTGAAAAATCTACATAAATGATCTAACAGTATTCGACAGTAATACATCATTATGATGTACCATGTCTTGAACTTATTAGATTGTCAGTAATTGTCATGCATTTTTTTTTTTCTTTTTGGCAGAAATACCTTTAAGTGATTATTATATTTGTAATATTTTGTATTCAGTTAGAACGACTTTGTAATTCAGTACTGAATATGCGGTATGGATAATATATTTCATATATTATACTCTCCGATATATATATGTAATGCCAGAGAGCATTATATGTGAAATGCATTCATTACGTGGTAAAAAACCTTACTTAACAACCAAATGATCGAGATTCAAAAACATATTCTGCAGGCTTTTATGGCTTTATTGGCTAGTGATGATGTACACTTTGTAGAATTTCTTAAGCAGCTCATCATTTTCGTCCTTCGTTCATGTATTTCCTGGTAATACCATATGGCATCCGTTTGATAATAGCTAAAATGTGAATGCGACAAGTTTGATTTGCATGTTGACACCGTTGTTTCTTAGACAAATGGATAACATCGATGCTGAAGCTCAACTCTTATACCTACATAGTTTTAATGGACGATTTCTGCGAAAATCATAAGGACCAGGATTTAAGAATATGCAGTCTGTATTCTACGGAGGAAGTGTCCTTATTCGATTATCGAAAGTGTTTGATAAATATAAAGCTGACATCACCGCCACCCAAGAGTACGATGGGCAGGATAAAAACGCACTCGACTCAAAAGTTGTATAAAGCAGAAAGGTATGAACTCAGATTGGACTCCTAGTGAATGAAAGGCTTAGACGCCTTGTCTTGCGGAGTGTTGACTGAATAAAAATAATCCCCATCAAAGAGAAGAATTTTTTTTTTATTACAGTGATTCGATCAATCATCATGTCGGACGACAAAATTGAGAAAAACAAAGATATATTTTATGAGTGATTACAAGTTGCATATGACAGCCTTTCTGAACTTAATATTAAAGTTGTTCTTGGATATTTTAATGTCATAACTGGAAAGGATGTCTCCAAAAAAAAAAAAAGGCTCAGACTGCATCTTTTCGTTGCGGCGAGGAAAACAGCAGTAAGTGGTTTCAAATTCGAATATATGTATATATAAATATATATATATATATATATATATATATATAGAGAGAGAGAGAGAGAGAGAGAGGAAGAGCAACTTGGCAATTTGTGCCATGATCTGTTGTGCCATCATACACTGGTACTAATCCCAGTAATCCTAGTTGTAGCTGCATGTATAAAAAAGCACAACTAAAGCTGGACTTCGCTATGCTATTTAACACCGAGATGGTCACAGCCTAATACAACAAACTCTTTCAATCACGACGAAAGAAAAGACCCTCGTTCTGAAATTCTTAACACACAATAGTTATATCCCAGCAAAATAAATTGAAAATCATTTCAAAAAGTTGTATTTTCATACCTTCCACAAATTCTATATGAGCATATTTTCCGTTTCTTATGAATCTCTTTTAAATTACACCAAAGGTACGAATGAAATAAATAATAAACCGACAGTTGTGGCAAGAATATTGAATATTTTTAGTTATTTTTTTTTTTTTTTTTAATAAGTGTTCCAAATTTTTGTTCGTTAATAACTTAAATGAATTAGTCATATGAATTCTGACGGAAAGAAGACAATTGTCATAAAAGTGGTCTGAAGACATTTTATGGGTATAGAGGATCTGCTGAAAAGGCAATGATAAGCTGTTCTATGACAAACCCATGTTAAATGCATTGATGATTATCCATTTTTTCAGCATTTCTAAACCACAATAAGTGGTTCTTTTAACTTCCATGAATGTTCTTTTTCTACTCGAACATTTCGCATTTGGTGGCAAGGATGTAGTTACGGAGCACACATGGCAATGCTGCAGCCAATTGTAACACCTGTTGTTCTGATACTCCTGACACACAATGGTTACGCTGTGAGGAGCAGAAAAGAGAGATAGATTGTGGTTTTAAGCGAAAAATCACAACTGAAATGGATGAGGTTGATATGGGAAGGTACAGAAACCAAGGGATAAAAAAGAAAAGTTATGATCCTATGACCTATCCTAATTGTGAAGACGATTATAAAAATCTAGAGTAAACACTTCTATATATGTAAGTTATTGATTCCGAATGGCAAAACAAGTAAAAAATTAACATAGTTATCGACAATATCATAGTTTGCTAAGCATCAAGCCGAAACGAGATCAAAATAGCAGTATTGTGGCTTAGGAACAACAAAGCTACTGGTGTTGATAACCTTCAGCGAGCATATTTAGCGAGCATGCTTAACTTTCTAAAGATGATTAGGACTTAAGAATGCAATAGAGGTGGAAACAATCTATGTGTTCGAAAAGTCAATCTAAGAGTGTTTAGCAGCCCATCGCTTGTGAGATTCTTTGTAACATGTGAGTAAGTAAAGCTTTTTTATTGTCTCTCTTGATTGCATCAGATTAGTGCGTACTCAGATCTGGTAAATCCACAACAAACTTGATATTCACATCAAATGGTGTAGTAGAAATGCAGATGCATAACACCTGACATCTTTACGCCGTTTATAAAGTCATCCGTTCGCAGTCCGATACGGTAAAAATTGTACGAAGTCATAACTGAGATTGTTATTTCTGCAAAGGTTCTGACATTAGTATGGAGTTTCCTTTTAAGATAAGCAACAATTTTATTCAGCCATTATACACCAAGTCAGAAGTTAGACAGAGCGACAACCTATCGTGATAGGACTTCAGCACACTGTTGGAGATGATTATGGGGAAACCTGCATTAAATACTGCTGGTATCAATTTTGTTGAAGGCCATAAGTTACTGGCGGAGGTTGATGATATATAGAGAAAAACGACGAGATGTTACTGTAATCTTATAGAGCATGAAGAAAGAGTCAACAGGGCTGGGCCTGGACAAAACCAAGTTATTATTTCCATTTGTTTGGAATACTGCGTGAACGCTGACAGCGATTACTTTGGGGTGATGACTGATATTATCTATTTAAACTGTCGTATTGCTAATTGTCCTTCTCTGACATTGTCCTTCCGACATTAATGCTATCTGTCCATCCATATAACACAGAATTTTGAGTAATGCTGCAAGCATTGAGACACTGTGTGGAGTTAATAAAGCTATAAATTCACATCGATATACAGGGTGGCGCAATAGAACGTGCATATTGCATCATCTTTTTTGCGGGGTAGAAAAGGCGCGGGCGGGGGGCGCCTACATCGTTGGGTTGGCGGGCTCATGGAGTTTTAGTCGCTATGAATCAATTCGACGGGAAGCGTCGCGCATTTTGCGTACGCGCATTTTACGAGAACTCTCGTTCACATATTGCTACTAGGCGACTATATTCTGCTGAATGTGGACTACGGCGAATTAGTGAAGCTCCGAGTGCTAATTTAATTCAAATATGGGTAAAGGGTTTTGAAGAGACTGGTTCAACATTTGAACCACAAGCAAATGGTCGCCCAAGAACATCTAGAACCGAAGACAATGTTGAGAGAGTTATGGAGTCAGTACGAGGAAATCCACAAATGTCGACTCGCAAGAGATCGTCTGTCTTACAATTGTCGCGACGAAGTTTGCAGCGAATTTTAACATTGGATCTTAAACTGCATCCATATAAGCTGCAATTAACACAAGAATTGAAAGAGTCTGACTTCATAGCAAGACTCGCATTTGCTAATGAAATGCTTAAACGATTTTCCAATTTTGACAATATCCTTTTCTCTGACGAGGCTCATTTCCTTATGAATGGGTTCGTAAACCGTCAAAATTGTCGTTACTGGAACAGTGAAAATCCCAAAATCAAACACCAGAAACCATTGCATAGTCCTAAAGTGGCAGTATGGGCAGCAATCTCTGGCAGAGGAATAATTGGTCCTTTTTTCTTCTAAAATGCGCGGGCCAAAACGTCACGGTTAATACGGAACGCTATGTTGGATGGATTTTTGGCTCCAGAAATTGAAAGTTTAAGAATGATGAATTCCAGAACTTGGTTCCAACAAGATGGAGCTACCTGTCACACATCAAATGACTCCATGGCGGTGGTGAAGCAGATGTTTCCTGGCAGACTGATTTCGGAACGAGGTGATATCTCATGGCCCCCACGTAGTCCAGACTTGACGCCTCTTAACTTTTTTTTGTGGGGATACCTCAAACACAAAGTCTACAGTAATAACCCAAGAAACATCGTTCAGTTCAAGGAGAATATCCGTGGTGAAATGGCAGCCATTACACCAGTATTACTGAAGAAAGTTTTCAATAATTTTCGTTTGCGGTTAGAGGAGTGCCGTCGTAGAGAGAGTCACCATTTAGATGATGTTATTTTTAAAAAATAAACTCCATTTATTACTCTACAATGCCTTAGATTTATTTTAACCATACCTTTCGTATTTATTTTTCAACCTATTTTTTAAATATGCACGTTCTGTTGCGCCACCCTGTAGTAAATACGTGGATTGCTTGGAAGGCATCAAATCTACGTGGGAAGAACCTTAGACAATACTTGGTGATACGTGTCAGGGAAGAAATATATATAATTGAAGCGGTGGGAGTTTTTTTTTTTTTTTTTTTTTTTTTTTTTGTTTTCCATATCGATTGTAAACAGTTGTTGAAGTAGGACATTTGTTTGACAGAACAAAATCACTAAATTGAATTTTTCGAATCATTAAACTATTAAGTGACTGTCTACGATTTGTATATCGTATGTTTAGAAGTTTTCGTCCCCACTTGATTGTTTATTGCTATAAAATCTGTGTATTCAAAACACAATTCGTTGTTATCGCCTAGAAATATATTTCTCGAAGAATTTGTTTATGTTTCATTATAGTATAGATATTGTTCATCACATTACGTTTACTATTAGCAACTAATTGATTTAAGCAGAATTCTTAACACGTTTTGTACATTTCTCATTCGCCATTGAGGCGATCACTGATTGGTCTTCGTAGGGTACTGTCAGTGGTGACTGAACACAACAATATATAGCAGCTATCGAAAAATAAACAGAAGGCAACTTATTAAGTAATGCTGTCAAGGTTTTGTGATTGCCATCTACTCATCAGCAACAGAGACATCATCGTTATGATCACAATTGTCTTTAGCATCGGCAACATACGATGATGATCATTGTGTTGCTACCTTAATTGTTTATAATTTAAGAAGCCTTTGCAACGTGGAAGAAGACACTACAGTGACTGTCTCATAATTTACTTTAATTGACTTCGTCATTGTTACTAATGTGACAAAAACAAATTGAGTTCGTCAATGGGGAATGATTAATGAGACATGAAAATGTTTCACAAAAAATTTCAATACGAAAATCGTCGAAACTGTCATTGTCACGACGAAGATGTGAACATTGAACGTTGAATCTTGAATCTTGAATGTTAAAACAATAAATGCGTTTTCTTAGCAATAAATGTGATATTTTCGTATCTTCTATGAATTAACAATTGCCATGAATAATGCCATTAGATATAATGCCATGGCACGTTGGTCATAAAGGATTGCCACATATGGACAATTTATTTTCAACACATCACAGAGAATTCGTTTTTTATATACAATAGCTTTTTATATAGGTATAACATATATATTATAATATAATATATATATTTATATAATATAGTTTATATACATATTTTTATATAATATAGCTCAAATTGTTTACATTTTCCTACATACTGTACGATATTCTGCATATCCACCCGAATTTATTACAAACAGTTAGTTAGGTTCTCAAAAAACAGGATCTCTCCATAGGAATTCTAGCAGAATAGCTATTGAATATTAAAAGTCCTATTGTTAAGCATGTATGGAATGAACACAATGTAATTGCCTTGAAAAATTTAGTTTAAGTTTGGACAAACTGCAGGATGGCTAGTGAAAGTTGCTACCAAGATGATAATGCACTTATAGGATTTCAAAGGGTTTCTCTTCTCAGAACTATGCTGAATGAGAATCGCTTTAAACTTTGTGCGATCATTTGAATTCAACCACTTTTAAAAACCAATAAAAAGACTTAATAAGAATGTATAATTTTTCATATCAATTAAGAACAAATAATTTGTATAAACCACAAAAATATTTGATTTTCTTAATGTAGCAACATTCGTTAGCCACCCTGTATTTTCCTTCAGTAAGTCTATTGGTTCACAGTGCTGGCTTGGATCATCTCATGGCTTTATCGAGATGTGTACTCGTATGGGGTATTAAATATGGAATAGATTTGTTCCAGTATAATTAGAATTGGAATTGGAAGGGAAACTGATTTTGTTTTATGTCGAGCAGTAATACAACAGTGAGGCAACTGTAATTATAGGTCGGATATGATTTCGGCAGCATTGTAACAGCGACAGCTATTTTAAGATCTCTATAAATAATATCTGCATAAAAAAGCAAAGTTGAGGAAATCTCTACTGTTACAGAAAATACTGCTAGAATGAGTTGCTACATAATATTTCAGTTACTTAGATTTCGAATGCTACCTTTTCAATGCAAATAATGGATCAAAACTACGCTTAGATATAGGCAATTTGCACCAGAATTTTGGATGGCTCTATAAACACTGTCTGTTCTACAACATCAACATTTTTACTTAACATTGAGTAATACAATACTTTATTTTAGGAAATTTGTATGATATGCTTTGAATTATCATTCTACCTATGAATTATTTATCTATCTAATTTTCACCGAGGCGAATTTTTGGCTAAACAAAAGTAAAGTTTTAATTAAAATGTTGATTAACAGTTGACGTATTTCCGGGAACTCGTGAAATTTTCACGTGATATTTTGTTAGAAATTTTCACTCGCAATGCTGAATATAAACAAATTTCATAAACTGCAAGAAACATACGTGTTAAATCAATGTTTATTAAGGGGTTGTTGAACAAAAATCAAATTCTGTTAAAAGTGTTCGCCTGTGGCGAAATGTCGACAAACATTTCATAAACTACAACAGATATAAATGGTAATAGAAATATCAAAATGTTTAAAAAAGGCGATACATTTTTGTTAAAGAAATTTATTTAGCGAAAGTTTGTTTACGATAAATAAACATTAACTTTTTACTAAAGAAGAGTGTGAGAATTGTGAACAACACTACTACTACTACGAGCGTTTTCTTTTCGTTTTATCTACTGCTCTTTATATATTTCGCTACGTTCTAGTCATGTCCAAAAGGATTTACTTTACAGCGTTGTTTATTATACATAGTCCTGCCATATGTTCTGTTACAAATATAAAACGCGATAAAAAAAAAACAATATTCATATTGTATTCAAAATTATTTCATTTATTAGAAGACAATATTGGTTATTAAAATAAAATTGTATTCACTCGAAATGGCCGCCTTTTGCTTTAACACAAGCTTTCAAACGGTGTGGCCATTGAGCTATAGCCGCACGTACGATTTCCATGGAGATCGAGGACGCTGCTCTGGTTAGTGCTGTTTTAAGGCTTCCCAATCAAGCCATATTCTCCAATTCTGACCACAAAGCATAATCCAGTGGATTGAGATCTGGATTCCCTAATGGCCAATCTTCTGCTGCTATAAAGCCAGGAATATTGACTCTGAGCCACTCCTGCGTGGTTTTAGCTTTGTGCGCAGAAGCAGAGTCCTGTTGGAGGTATACCCAAACCAATATCTGATCATGTAATAATTGCTGAACAAACTGAGATCGTCTTCCTTAAAGACATGACATAATACGCGCTATGCAACAAAATAAAAGTTTTTGTTTTGCTCTTATTTAGAAATTGGAAAATTTCAAAAAATTTGCAGAAAATTTGGAAATGATATTTAGCATAGTGGAGATAGATGTACCAGCTTTTCTTGTTGAAAGCTGGTCTTCAGGATTTTGGCCATCCTTAAAAAATTGTATCGGATTTTCTATTCAAACCCGATAGTTTGACATTCAGATTCTTTTATCTCTTTGAGTTCATGAAGACGATATTTCGGTGGGTCAATATGCACATTCCGCCTTTGCCTGAAATGCTATATCGTTGTTTAATCAGCAATTGGAAGTGGGGTTTTGTTTTGCTTCGCAACAACATATTGAATAATTTAAATATAAATCTGAATATTTTAGTAACAAATTGGGTTTACTGGAATCGTACCATTTCAATTAGAACCCGTACCCGTTATCAATTAGAACCGGGCTTAATGTAGATTTTAAATGATAATTTCAAACTTTATGTAGGTTTACAGAAAAATGGTTACATTTGATTGCTTTCATAATTTGTAAACTTTAAAAATTTTAAACTTTATGTATGGCTACAGAAAAATGGTTGCATTTGGTTCTCTTCATACAATACTTTCAAATTGATGTGGAAGAAACTTCGTTGCTTTTTTTCTTGAATAATTCAAATTTTATCCCAAATAACTATTACATTAAATATGCTGACATATTTAACATTTTGACATGAAAGTAAAATGGACTTAAAATGGATTTGGAGACTCCATTGTCAAGTCGTGTCACGTGTGTCACGCTGAGAAAAGAGTTCAGCGGATCTTTCTGAAATTTGCTTTTTCCTCAATTTGTTTATTTGGACATTACAATGTCGCCTTATGTATCATACCGTGTTATTAGCATTTGGCATAATAGCTGGTGAAATTGCGAATGAAAGCGATATCCATTTAGTGGTTTTAAAACCGCCGGTCAAGGCTGTCAATTGTTAAATGCCCGTTACCTGAAGTGCTATGTATTTAGTGAAAGCTTTACCATTTACGAATATAGAACATTTAACAACCGAAGAATTCGTAAAAAATCTAATTAAAACTTACTACAAAAAAAATGGTGATTCAGACATGGGCTTTTAATCGGACAAAATTTTCTTCAGGGATAAAGCTCATTTCTCACTCGGTGGTTACGTCAACAAGCAAAATTATTGCATACGGGGATCGGAAAGCCCAGAAGGGATTGTGGAAAAGCCATTGCAAGCGTCTGTATAGTGCGCATTATGGTCTGGAGGTGTGATAGGACCGTATTTTTTCAAAAACTGTCTCAAAAGGATCCACTGCTGCAATTAATCTGGAAGCGGCCATTTAAATGGCATTGTATATCGTAGATGAAATCATAGCTTTATGTGTGTTTTATTTAACTTTTCTTTTGAAACCGCAATTCTATATTCCGCCGAGATCACTTAGATATCATAATATAATTAATATAATACGCTAATCCACAATTTATGCCAAGCATAGTGCTTTGAATTTTAAATGGGAATTGCAAAAATCACTTAGATATCTTAGATATATTAAATATAATGCGCCATTCCACAATTTATGCCCAGCACAATGCTTTAAGTTTTAAATGGGAATTGCAAGAAATTAAATGAACTGCTGGGGATTTACCAACAAATGGCGGGGTTTCTTTTATATTTTAAACTGACTTCTTTTATATTATATGATCTAACCCTATTAGACACATTTTAAGAACCTACAGTCTATAAATTACTATTTCCAGAGAAAAACTACACTTCGAGAAATCAATCAATTTTTATGGGATTTTTGTTTTCAAATCTAAATTTGCAAGCGCATGATATATTCCAATTTGGCTGGGAACATATATCGATAATATTTAATCCAATAGTGTAGGATATTTCCTGATCTGCTTCGTTAATACACTGATTCCCAATTGTTCGTTCATCTACTTTGCTTACAGTTGAATGAACATTAATCTTAAGATAAATATTGCAAAGTGTTGCAATTGCAAAAGGGCTCACAATAGAAGATAGCAAATCATTTGGGAATTTGAGTGGTCGCAATGGAATTCCCTTTACAATGTTTAATTTGTTTTAACACCGTTTCGTTGTTATTGTTATAATTACAAAGAGTTAATCACAATTACAAATCTCTATAGTAATATACACGAGTACCTACATAAACGTAGTATGTATTTCATTACACTAAAAATATACTCAAGCCTTTAAACGTCAGCTATTTTACGTAATGTAATATCGTGTGAAAATCTTAAATTACATTTAACAATTACACACACACACCTCTTTTATATTTGTATTCACTTCTGTCTTGTTCACGGAATGGTTAATATTACTTATTAAAAGATTATGTAAATTTAAGTTATTAATGGCTGTAAACAAAAGAAATCAAGGAAATGCTGCCAGTGAGCTAAATAAACAAAGTATGACTCATAATGGGGGGGGGGGAGATTTATTACGTTTATATGTAAATGACAACGCCAATCATTAACTTTTGCACTTATAAATGATGGAACTTATCTCTATCATATTGGCATTTAGCACGGAGCCAATTGAAGTTGTGATTTGTAAACTGGAATTTATCTAAATTATGAATAATGTAAGGGAAGCACATTAACATTAGTGAGTTCATACAATTCAAAGTGATATGTGGATGACTTTTATTCAATTGGTCTTACCTATAGGGTGGCGCATAAGAAACGCTAAGATTTGATCAGTGAATGCATTTTTTGTTTAGGTCTTTTTTTCGCCTCTTTACGAAATTAACGAAGTAATACTTGAGAAATTTATGACGGAAAGGCTCAGCACAGAACAAAGAACCGAAGTTGTTTAATTTCAATTTGAAAGTCAGCATTCGATTATTCCGATCATATCGAAATTTCTTTCATGTTCGAAATGCTTCTAGCGCTCTAACAAATTACCAATTGGTTCAGCGTTTTGGACAACAAGGGACAGTCTGTGATCTTCCGCGTGCTGGAAGACCTCGTGTAGTTCGAAATGAAGTGACCATTACTCGAGTGCAAGCAAGTATTGAGGAAAACCCTGAAACTTCCACCAGGCGACGTTCACAGCAGTTAGAGATGTCTAAGCTATCTATGCAAAAAATTTTACATATGTTACATCTTTTCCCATATAAGATGCAATTGGTTCACGAGTTAAAACCAAATGAAGCACAAGAACGCATATCGATATAGTCGCCGTTAACTTATGCGCCAAAATATCTTCTATATGATATTAATTTCGGAACAAAAAATTAATTTTCAATGGATTGGGTTGAGCGCAATATTTATAAAATTATGTCTACAACATTGTTCATTTGGAAATGTAAAAATATCATAACTGAGTTATGAATTGATGTTCCATATTTCTTTAATTTATCAATTTTACGGATGATTGTTACGTGAATTAACTAATAGGAGATATTATTTTGGTTACTAAATATCAATACTTGGAAAAACAATTGCCGGAGATGGGAATCGAACCTTGGCACTTCCACAAGGCACGCTTCATTCTTAGTGCGATATCTTTGCACTGATATCGCCTTAGCATGCAGCTATTGACGTTCTATTGACTCAGTCATCATCCATATATGATCCCTTCATAGATAGCTGCAAAAACAAAAAAAAAAAAAAATAGAAATCACTTTGAAGGAATCATATCTACACTTCTTCCAAGTTCTACCTCCCTGTAAAAACAAGTAAATAACTTCCATAGATCCCAATGAAGATCCTTCATTTTCCAATCGCAAAGACCAAATAGTGCTTTCAAAGCTTTCAAATCGATTTCAAACATTACGATTACTAGCGATTACTCTTTTTTATTTCTCATAATATACACATACAGTCAAAATAATAAGTACACCCTATTTGTTTTTTTTGGGGGGGGTCGTACAGGAAAATTTTTTTAAATTAAAAAAAAACAAATACTAATTTCTTTTGTTATAAGATTACAAATGAAATAAATACTAAAATAATAACAAAAAAAAAAAATAAATTAAGCATTTTTCAAAAAGTAAGAAATGAGTCAATAAACATTGGGCAAAATAATAAGTACATTTAGTTAAAATAAGCAAAAAAGTTAAAAAATCAAGTTTTTTTCTGCTAAATTGGCTGAGTTTTGTTAAAAATCAGTATATCCATTTTTATTTTTAATTATTTTGTTGACCCCTTTTGGCAGAAACTATGAATCATCATGGATCATGCGATCACGTCACGGTCGGTCATATTTAAAATATTGTTTTTATCGTAATATAAATTCACTAAAAAAATAATGGCAAATTGGCTGATTTCACATTTATATTAGGTGCGCAACTAAGTTACCGCTGTTTGCCAATAGATGGCGTCAGCTGCAAGTGCTAGTCGATTCTGGCATAACATATACGTCGTGAGCCAACCTTAAGCAAACATACCGCCTCTACACAATAGTGATTTTCTATTGACGTCACATTCTTTTGGTTGTGTGAATATGCACAATTATGTGCCAAATAATCCCCATATGCGGGAAGTATTGATTTTCTTTTTTCAATCGAAGAAAACGGTGGCTGAGGCTAATCGAGAGCTTTAAGACATTTAAGGAAATGCTGCTTTAAGTGAAACAAAGTGTCGAGATGGGTTCCGTTGCTTTAAAGATGATGATTTTAATGTTGACGAACGTTCGCGTGAAGAAAGACGAAAATCCTTCGAAGACACTGAATTGACGGCATTGCTTGATGGGGATCCGTGTCAAACGCAGGTAGAGCTTTCTTTAATATTAGGAATTACCCGCCAAGCCATTTTCAAGCGATTGCATGCGTTGGGAATGATTCAGAAGCAAGGAACTTGGGTACCTTATGAGTTGAAGCCAACGGACGTAGGGTATCGTTTTTTTCGGCTGTAAATAACTGATGCAGCAACAAACAAGGAAGTGTTTTTATCGTCGTAGTGTAACGGGTGATGAAAAATGAATTCATTATAGTAATCCAAAGAGAAGAAAGTCATGGGGGCTGGCCGGTCATGTTTGTACGTCGTCGCTTCAGCCGAATATTCATGCTGCGAAGGTTATGCCCCGTATTTGGTGGGACCTGCTCGGTGTTATTTATTACGAGCTGTTGAAAATAAGCGAAACCGTCACTGGGGATCGGTGTTGACTTCAATTAATGCAATTGAGCCGAGCTGTGCGGGAGAATCGCCCACAATACGCGGAGAGGCACGAAAAAGTGATTCTTCAGTATGACAAGCCTCTGTTTTACGTAACCAAGTCCGTTATATCCCATCTGGAAACGCTGAAATGTGAAGTCTTACCCCGTCCGCCATATTCTCCAGATATTGCGCCGTCCGATTAACATTTTTATCGGCAGTTCCACTCATATGACGACAGCCAGGAATTCATCAAATTCATCAAAATATGAACAGTTTACCGTAACGGAATTCGAGCTTTGTCGGAAAGGTGGGAAAAAGTAGTAGCTAACGATAAGGAATACTTTCAATGAATCACTTGTAAACATGTTTTCATAATAAAGTTGCGTTTTCATAAAAAAAAAACTTAGTTGCGTGCCTAATAATATCAATATTAGTTGGTTTTCGCGTTGGAGAATCACGTCAGTGTATTAGATTAATGGCTGAAAATAAGCTAATGTGTGAAAAATATGATCTGATCTAAGTCTAATGGCATATTTAAAACTGTAAGCTGTAAAGCTGTGTTGGGAATTGAACCAGCGATCATGCGAACCATAGTCGTGTTTATTAACCATAGCGCCACAATCGGTCACAGAAGCAAAATATATCTCTTTCAATTTTCGATGCTTTCTTCCATATCTGAAAAGCAGTACTTAACCTACAAAAAATAATGTTCACTGCTTCGTTCCAACAGTAATTCTATTCTATCCAGAGTAGTGTGAAAGAAACCAACTTTAACGTTATTTGGTTTTAGCCGTCGAGTGTTAAATCAGTCTATCAAATAAATGACTTTAAAGAACCGAATGTATGAAGATTACGATCTGCAATATAACATTCATAACATCTAGTTTTAAAACTTCGTATTTTTTTTTTCGAATTCTGGATTTATTACAATCTGTCCTTGGACATTCATTAATATTCACATTGGCCTACATACTACTTATATATTAAAATTTTATTTTTATTCGGGAATACTTCCTTGAGTGTCCCTACTGCTATATTCGTCCTGAGTGGCCAGGTCCTGTGTAGTTCTCCTCCTTAGTCTGGTAAATAATGGTGTTTCGTTCATCAGATTGGACGCCAGCTGATTCGGATGTTGTTGAATACGATTCATGTATCTAGCGGAGTATTTTTGGACTTCTTCCTTAATGAAGGGTGTTTTCAATTCTCTATGCAATTGTTTGTTCAAGAAGTATCTGGGTGCACCGGTAATGGTTCGCAGTACTTTGGATTGAAAGCGTTGCAATATTTCAAGGTTGGAGTTTGCTGCAGTCCCCCATAACTGGATTCCATATGTCCATACGGGCTTTAAGACGCATTTATAGATTTTTAATTTGTTGTCTAGGGATAATTTGGATTTGCCATTCAAAAGCCAATTTAAGAATCTTAGTTTAAGCCCCAAGGACAGTCTTTTTGTAAATATATGCTTTCTCCAAGTTAGTGTTCTGTCCAAATAAATGCCTAGATACTTTTCATCATTTGCTTGAGGTATTTCAAGATTATTAATAGACACTGGAGGGCAACATCCTCCCGTATTTAAAACATCGTATTTAAAACTTCTAGCAGAAGGCGGAAAGGAAATGTAATAAATAATGATGCGCAAATTCTTCGTTGAATGTCTAATAAAGCTTACTTATCATGATTAATGAACAATCGATCATTATCTTAATTGTTTTACTCATTCTTTGCTTTAATTAAGCAATTATTTATGACAATGCACTTTGAATATTCAAAATGTGAATCTTCATATAATGCATAAAAAATAATCTATTAAGCGAATACCAAGGGATGACAGCCTAGAAAAGGGTTCACTTCCTGATAGTAAAATATCGAAATAGATTCACTGAACAAATTACATTCCAGTCAACTGTATTTCGTTGACTTCATTTCAGCCCTGCCCTATCCTTCTTGAATGTAAATGATTTTTTTTTTCATATTTTATTGATTTCGTTTTAGTAAAATATGTTTGGAAATCACTAACACATCTAAATTAACACCTGGACGGCTATGACTCATACCATAAACGATAAGTATGGAGACGGACAGACAGACTGATAGGCGGCTACAGTCTGAATCAGCTTGTCTGAGTTTTTGCTATGCAGGAGGTCAATTGAAATGATTTTTTTTTTCGCAATGGCTCAAGTTTGAAACTAAACACCATTTGCTGTAGTTGCTGTTGTTGTTGTTCTTTATTATTACCTTTTTCTGTAAACAATTTGTTATAATAAATGTTATGCAATTAATTGAACAGCGATTTTTTTATTAGCTGTTAAGCATTCGGCAAAAAAAAAACTACAAATAAATCTTGACACTCATATGTAAGTGTTGGAGTGCGAACGAAGTTTTCCATACATCCAAGAGAGTGTAAAGCAATTAAAAACAAACATTATTAAGTAAAAATCTAAAATTTATTCTGTCCAGCTAGACACTCCCTTCATCGAATGTAGAAATAAAGCCAGTATATGCATAAACTACTGTCTGTATTTAGTTTTCAAAACAGTCATAACTAGGGAATGCATTTAGAGATTTCTCGGCCAGGAGTGACCGAGAAATGAGTCAAATTTTAGTGAGAATCTCTACATGTTACTAATTGCACTAGGTTTTGTTGTTCTAAAGGGTGCCTTGTCGCAACGTCCAACGTTACAGTATCTGTAGACGTTGTTTTTTGTCATTAATTTTCTTTATTGAATCTTTCTTTTGAAATTTACAATAAATATTCAAATCCTAATCCTACATTAAATTAAAGTATCCTACCATTGCCGGATCTTATTTTTGGTGAGCCGAACTTTGTGTCACCGGACCAAGTCTAGCGTGTCCTTTCTTCTTAGCCGGATATGACGGGGAAAATGTTGGAGGTTTTGAGCGAGTGGGTTTGAGTGGGAGGATAACTTCGATATAATTAATTTTCTTATTTCCTCGGAAATATAAGGAATGTTTAAATCCTTGTGTATGTACCGTTTCTAATATATGTATACCATGGGGCACCACAAATTTGGTGCAGTATTCTTGATTGCCTTCTCTGTAGCTTATTAATGTTAGAAGCCGATGCCGATCCCCACAACTGAATGCCGTACGTCCATATTGGCTTCAATATTGTTTTGTAGGTGGTGATTTTATTTTCCAAACTGAGAGTAGACTGGGAGCCAATAAGCCAGTGGAGTTGAACCATTTTTAATTTCAATTGTATGATTTTTGAGTCAATGTGAATTGTCCAGGTGAAACGTCGATCAAGGTGAATACCCAAATATTTGACATGGATATTTATGAACGGGTGAATGAATGAATGGTACTACCGTGAATAGTGAGGGCTGGGCAATTGTTCTGTCTAATAGAGAATGTAGCCTGTACACTCTTAGTGGCATTTACTTGTTTCTTCCACTTTTCGAGCCAAGATTCTGATGTGTTTATATGAGACTACAGTTGTCCAGAAGCCATTAGTAGGCAAGTGCTAATGCTCATGAATGCAGTGTCATCAGCGAAAGTTAAGGTTTGAATTAGGGAATGAACAGGCATGTCAGAGGTGTAGATGGTATATTATACTAGTATAATATACTGCCCTGCCTAGTATACTGCCCTGCAGAACTCCTGCTGAAACTTTTCTTATCTTTGAGTTGAAACAGAGTCCTTAGATTTTGCTACAAAAAAACAATCCTTTAGATAGCTCTCCACCGGCTTGTAGGTATTTGTCGGTAGAAAAGAGATTATTTTGTGAATAAGGTCTTTATGCCAGACGTTGTGACACGCAAAAAAAAATCACAATGTCCTGGGACGCTGAAGCACATTTGGTATTGTCATAAAGTTCCATAGACTTTTGGCACTTTAAATCGAAAAGAAAAGAAACTATATAAATATCTCAGCAAAATTAATAGGAAGTCTTTCCCTAAGAACATAATTTTTATATCTTCTATGTATGTTATGTGATCTTATTTTTCACTTCTTAGGAAATCTTTTTTTAACAACGTACAATTATAATAATATAAAGCTGTTGTGAAATTTATTTCCAATTAAAGTTCACAGAATGAGGGCTACACTATGCTGAACCGAATCTATTTAAGAAGTCTGCAAAATATATCATTAAATCATAGACTAAAAAATATATTTCCTCGAATAATAAACATATTTGTATGCACTTTTCGGAGATGCTAATGTCATCCTGAGATACAACATTGAAATCTCCATGATAAAGTATTTTGTCTTCTTCATAGAAGCCAATAAGCATAACTTGCATAAGCGCTTACAAAAAGAGTCTTTTCGGACTAAATTTGCCTACAAGTCATAGGTTTTTCACTGGTTTATGAGATCTAGTGAATATGCACAGAAATGTAGCCAAAAGCATCCCTCCTACGACAAGTATATAACAAATTCATCGATGATTTCTTAAATTTTAGCTACTTCCGGATGACAAATTGTAGATCTTTTTGACATCTTTAGATGTTCCTTTTTTGCTGCGGCTAATCTTATAATTTATTGGTACATTTTCTGATTAATTTCAACTATTTGCCTGATATGTGGACAAGATAATTGTAAATTATTTCCATTTAATTTTGTATATGTACATAATTTTTTGAAACAGCTTGAAATTTTTTAAGTGCTGGCATAGCTACAAGAAGAGATTTCTAATTTATGCATTTTAAAACTTCTGTTGCCCACTAAACTGAATTTCATTTTCCTCTATTTTTGATATTTTTTCATCGTTTATTTTCGCAATCTCATAATATTTGAGGACTCTATTTAATAAGAAAAATAGAAAGATAATTGAAGGAAGCCGACAATTCCAGTTGCAGGCCGTCGATTTAACTAAAATTTTCTCAGTTTTTCTTTATATTTGGTTTTATTCGACCTGTTATCGGTGATATAAGAAGAATGAGTAGATCATCGAAAAAAATTCTCCTATAATGCAAGTCAACGAGGTTTTGGACTGGAGTAACCAAATATCTCTCCTAACGTTATTTGGTGGGCTGAATTTGAATCTGTAATTGGTTTTTCTCTATCACGTCAGGTTTTCGAGATTAACATTTTTTTTTCGTTTTTTACGTTAAAAACCATTAGTTTATTTAAAAATCAATGAATTTTCAAAAATTAATGGTATTGTAAATTGTATTTTGTTGGTTCGTTTTCACGTATTAGAGTCCAGCAATAGTCTTCCAGCATGCTTTTGTCCCAAAATCCTTGATAATATCTTTCAATTTTCGTCAAATCTTAATGAGCACGCTCCCCTTGTTCGTCGCTCACCGCACATAGTTTTGGTGGAAAAAAATCTAAATGTGAATGTAGAAAATGCATTTTGAATAACATTCGTGCATCCAATTCGTGATAATTTTTCAATAATTCAGCAAAGTTTCCACTTTTATTGTTTCCAAGAAAACTGTTCACGATGCCCTTGAAAGATTCAAAAGCTTCATATTCTTTCTCCAATAAACATTGTCAAAAATTGTCATCATTCAGTAGCTTCCTGATCTGAGGGCCAACAAATATGCCTTCTTTGATTTTTGAATATGAAATTTTACGAAAAACCGCTAACAAATATTTAAATCCTGCACCATCCTTATCCAGAGCCTTGGCAAAGTTCTTAAAAAGGCCCAATTTTATGTGCAGCGGCGGAAGAAGAACATCATTTGGACCAATTAATGGTTTATTTGAAATGTTTTGTTTTCCTCACGTAATGATGACTTGTAGCGCGACTATCCCATAGACAAATGAAGCAACAATATTTTGTGAAACCTCCTTGCATACCAGTCAGTAAACTAATGACCTGAAACAGATTAATTTGCAGTTATTTACAATGGTCTAAACTATATATATAAAGAAATTTGAATCAGACACCTTAAGGTTTTCCATTTATTATCATTGTGTTTGAGTAATGTCAAAATTTCAGTCATTGATTCGTAATTTTCCTTTGTAGTAACGGCAATTAACAGTTGGTATGGATGGTTTTTCATTCCCATTCTGCAAAACAAAAGTCTATAGACTGTTCTTACAGCCATCAATAAATAATCTTTATTGAGTTTTGTTATATGGCTGGTTCATTTTTTGAAATATACTATCAACATCAGTACAGTATAGAATAGAGTGTTTCTTTTCAAAATATGCAGCCAATTCCAAGCTTCTATCTCTATAGATTGCTACTTTTGTCCCAACAGCAAGATGTTTCAGCTTCAAATGCGTAAAAATTCCTTCCCATAAAGTACTTTTCATGATTTTAAAATATTCAATCCTTATCTCATTTTAGTTGTAGCTTTGATTTGCTGTAGGTTACGCCACCATTTTTGTGACTTCAGAAATTTTAAATAATCCCTTCTTAGTCCTTAGCTACACTGATAAATGCATACGCACGGCCATTCATAATTCTAACTTCAGTCATTTCGGTCTGAATAATGGTACGCTATGTGTTTTTTTTCCTGGTCAATTTTATCCCCTACAACTGTGAATTTTCGAAAATTTCTTCTTGTTGAGTTTTAGGTGCTAAACTTTCTGCGGCTTACGTATCAATTCATACCATTTTGTACGATCGTTTTGGTGTGGTTTTGGTTGGCGTTCAATTTTCTTTAGAAATTCAATCGTTGGTCGTTGAAGATATGCTAAAACGTGTCACTTCTACTCGTCATTCACGTAGACATTTCTCTCTTCTCGTTCGGGAACATGTTATCATTTCTATTTGGCAGCTCTGTCATCTGAAGTGTCATTTATTTAGTGAAAGATGTGTCATTTACTCATATATATGTAGATAGTTTAACAACCGAAGAACGCGTAAAAATAGTTAAAACTTACTACAAAAGTGGTGATTCAACGTGGGCTTTCAGTCGAACAAAATTTTCTTCAGCGATGAAGCTCATTTCTCGCTCGATGCTTATGAGTACGTCAACGAGAAAAATTGTCTCATATGGGGCTCGGAGAACCCAGAAGTGATGGAGGAAAAGCCATTGCATCCGGAAAAAGTGACTGTGCAGTGCGCATTATGGTCCGGAAATGTCATTGGTCCGTATTCTTTTCCGAAAATAACGCTGGCCGAACCTCAAGAGGATACACTGCTGCAACCAATACAGAGACGGTCATTTAAATGGCATTGTATTTCGTATTTCATGGCAAAGTCTAAGAATTATAATAAAACAAAAGTTTCATCGAAATCATAGCTTTTTGTGCATTTTATTCACTTTTATTTGAAAATGAAAAATGAATAATCCTATGTGTATAAACATGATGTTTACACTTACTTTTTTTACCAAAACCTGTTATAAATAATGTTTTTACTTGCCCTTTTTTATAAAAACTTATTACAAATGAATTTGCGAACGTTCCATGAACACACCTAATATAAGATTAAATCAAATTGTGCTTTATTCTACCTTTTTTGCCCTTTTTGAGGTAAAGATATTGTGAATTGTTCATAAGATAATTGTTCAGATAATATTTAACGAGAGCCAAAAATTACACTTGTAACTACCATAAATTGTAAAACCAAAAAGTAGTTACTCTGCACAGCTCAAGCGATAAGCATCACAGCTTCCCAAATATACTTATATCGAATTGAAATTAATAACCTTAATTTCTTTTATTTTACAACCTACAACCAAATAATTTCTCAATCTCTTGAGAAATTTTCTGATTAAAAGGCGCCATAACATTCGTCAGCAGGTCAACTTGCCTTCCCAGCGGTGCAGAAGATTACCTCAAACCCAAAATACAGTCCACAACCTACTCTAGAATTTTCCAACCGAGTCCAGTGTCGATCACCACATCAATTTGATTGCAGCAATAACAACAACGGTCCATTTGCCCCAGCTGTATTCAATCGGCTGCGACTTCTTCACCCAATTTTATTCACTATATTTTGAAATACCTACTTTTATGGTTAAGAAAAGTAAAGAATATATGATATAGTTAGGGCAGTTAGTAAAATTTAGCAAATCTTGCAATTTTGGCGAGTGATTATTTTTTCCATTGAGTATGTTCCCATTTCATCAATGATATTTGCGGTCCAACTTAAAATTAACATTTGTTGATGCCAAAATATGCATATTTCCGATAACTTTCATATTCGTTTTAGTTTGGCACCCGCCTGGCCACCCTAATGTTAATCCGTAAAACATCCAAATCGAAATCAGCGTCGCTATCTGCGCTCAGTAACCAGAACAGCACCATCCTCTTGCCGACGGTCCTGGTTAAAATTGAGGGCACATAGGTGAAGGCCGTCGCACGATGCCTGCTCGACACCGGGTCTCCGGTAAGTCGAATTTCACGCAGAATGGTCACAAAGTTAAATTTGACCACACTAACTTTGAAGGACGAAACGATCTGTCCACTCACACTGCGGTCTCGTTTCGAATCAACTGTCAAGGTTGAGGCGACATTTCGCGTGGATAATCGAATTGCAATGCGCACGCCGGCAGAGTCACTACCAGAGGATTACAAGAAGAATTTTCCGCATCTTTTCTTCGCGGATCCTTTAATTCTACGAGTCTGCCCCTATAGATATCATCATTGGGGTAGATGCCTATCCCACGATTATCACTGAAGGGCGGTACACCAGACCGAGGCTACCTACTGCACAGGCTACTATTTTTGGGTGGATGATCTACGGTTCATGCTCCACATAAATTTTATTACGTTTCGCACTGAACTCTTTGGAAATATACATATATATGAATTAATAAACTGAATATTGATAAGATATCATATATTGATATGATATCTTATTTGCAGACTAAAACACAAACTTACATTTTAATTTTTTCAGCTAGATTTAAGCTATTATAATTCAAGCTATACATGCCAAAAATATGAATTTCCTGATGCGCTTGTCGCATCTGTCCGTTGGAATGTAAATTCGAAATTTCATACATTTTCATAGTTCCCTTTCTACAAGAGTATGTATAAGACAGATCAGTTATTGTTCATTCATTGCAGTGGCACTGCAAGGCGGGCGGAATGTTGATGCCAAAATATGCATATTTCCGATAACTTTCATATTCATTTTAGTTTGTCATCCGCCTGGCCACCCTAATGTTAATCCGCCAAACATCCACGGCTTGAGCGCTTAAATCACACACCAACTCAAGCTTTAATAGTTTGATTGGTGTGTGTTACAGAATGTTCTAAAGATGGCTACAATCTGTCTTATATACTCTTTTAGTCGCTTTGTCATTCCCAAAATTGCAAGCTAAAACTTACTTGTTACTGTGAGTTCAAACTATCCAGTTCACATTGGTACGCTTCCGCGCAAATTGTTCAATTTCAAATAAAGAAATAGAAATTGTCCATCCAAATTCTAATTCCTTGTGTTTTTATTCTCTATTTTTTCCTTCCTCGGTGAACAATTTGTGAGAAATATTACAAGCTTCCTTGGAATATTTCCGGCTCACACAATTGTAAACCAAAAGCCACCTTTCGGAACCCCACATTTTCAACATTTGACGATATACAATTTTGAAATGAACCCTACCCATTACAGTCATAACAAATGACTCTGCTTTTTCTGTGATTTTAGGCATATCATTGTTGAAATTATAAATGCAATAAATGATCTATTAAATGGTACATGGTAAATGCGGTCATCATGCATGTACTTCTCCAATTAAATTAAGTGCTGAAGCATTAAGTTCGCTGTTTCATTTTGCCAAATCTGCTTTAATCTTTGCCAACAATTCCAATTTTGTTTAAACTCAATGCAGGGGGGTACTGCAAGACATACTTTAGTTTAAATAACATTTCGTTTTTATTTTTGAAGGCTATGTAACGGTAAATAAACTCATTTAGATTTGGTGGTATTGTTTAACTTTTATTATTAGCAAGCTAAATAGTCTTCTTTTGTTTAACTTTTTTTTTCTTTCCAATTATTTGGCAACGTCTTGCTCGTGCAACCATATCTAATGTATGTATTTTATTGTCCTATTGACTTAAATAATACAGGTCTTGTTAGAGAGGTTGAAGATCGAGCGAGAGAGAGCCAGAAAAAACTCCCACAGCCCTGAATTGAAATGACTTGGAAATTGTCATTTGCTTGCCAACTACAAACAACCAGCTAATGTCAATTGTCAATATTCAATTCTTTGTCGATTAAACATTTACAATTCCACAACATGAAATGATTGTGAACGAAACAAATCAACAATGTCTGTGGCATGGCTGACTGTCGGTCTAATCGTCTCTAGTGACATTTCAACAGAAGCATAATTTGTTGAACTTCAATTGGTTGTCATTGCATGGACGACCATGTTGCAAGAACGGATGCAGTGAGGAGGAACGCTTTCAATGAATTTGTGTAAAAGCTACTCGTGATCATGTATTTACATACAATAGGGCAAGACCTTTCTTCGTGCCCCAATTTTGAGGTTAAAGAGTTTGAGTCAACATAAATGATTAATGGCTAGTGGTTTCAATTTAAAATATCGTTGCATGTCTATAAGAAAAGCAACAATTGCTGACAAATAAATTTATTCATATATCTGTGGTCACAACCCGTAACAGCCAAACTCGAGTTAGGACAAAATTGAGTTATTAGCACCATCGTATTCAGCGTATCTAAATTTATTTGCTCTAAATTTTTCATATTTGTATCTCTTCTAGGAAGGCAATTAATCCTAAAAAACCTAATAGCTTAAGTAATTTTTCTAAATGACTGTTTTGGCATAACTACCTAAGTCAATTTAGGATTACAACAAATATAAACATTATTTTTTCATCATTGCCTAAATCAACTTAAGTCGTTAAGTTTTTAAACTTTATGAATTCTTATATAGGAATAACAACCTAACTCAACATGAAAGATCGAATCTGAAATATTTTGACATAGAATAATAATTTATGTCAATTTAGGCGCACTTAAAGTTTTTTATTTAATCTGGAATAATAGCCTACCTCAACTTGAATTTTCTGACTTTCTTTCGTTCAACAATTCATAAGAGCCTAAGTGTCTTTTTCGATAATATCTTTTGACTGCGAGAATAAACAACTATTTTTTGTTAACAACTAAGTAAAGAAATTCGTTTCCTTGGAATCTGTAGCAAAGTTTTACAAAAAAAAAAACACCTCCTGATTTTCAGTGAAGATTCAAAACTTTAAACTCCTGTACTGAAAATATTGAAAAACAGACTTAGGCTGTTATGGGTTGTGACCACAGATATTTGGTGTATTAACAAAATAGAGAAAATATCCGAATATTATGAATGAAATACGGCACCCAAATATAGCATGACTGATTGAGATTTGGCTAAGCTCAGGCAGAGTAAATCGACTTGAGGTAAAGTCAACCGGTGTCGAGGTTCTGTAAATCGAATTTCGACTAATCGACTTTTTGTAGGAAAAATTGAAAAAGTTCAAATCGATTTTTGTGATTTCAAAGCTGAGCTTTATTTTCGACCTTTAGACGCTTTTCATTGCCAGATGTGTTAAAAATAGCTTTTGTAAATTATAAAAGGTTTTGCAGCAGCATTAATGTAGAAAAATAATAACAATATGAGTAAGACGTCAACTGAACTCTAATCTAATCAACTCTGATCTAGTCAGATTATAAAAAACTGTCTTTCAATGCCGTCGATATTGATTGTGAATCAAGTAAAACAATTTAGAAATTAGTCTCTTTATACTAACAGCCTGTTTCTATAAAACGAATCACTCAATTCGTTCGAAAAGCAAACGTACAACTATTTATGTTCTTCATTGTAAATCGAATAGATTTTCACTCTGAAGAGCTTGAGTAGGGTTACCACAAAATTACTTTTTTTTTGTGTAAACCAATATGAAGAAAAATATAAAAAAATTATAATGCGAAAAGTTCGTTACAAATTTTTAAATTTCGCGGGCTACGTACGGGCTTTTTTCGCATTACTTCACGCAATCGGCGCAACACTTCAAGGTGATACTCCTTATCGTGCAGTAAGATCCTGTGGTAAAAACTTCTAATGCACTACGTAATGGTAATCGAAGAAAACAGTGAGCAAAACCTGGATATTTGATCGAACTTGGCGTGTTTTTTTCTTAGTCTTGGCTCTCTTGGACTCTTCCATTGGGACGATTGGTCTTTGGTTTCGATGTCATAACCTTATACCCATGATTCGTCACCAGTTATGCCCCTTTTAATCTGGATTATCGTTGACGTCATTCAAAAATTCCTGAGCGATGCTCATGCGACGTTGTTTTTGGTCAAAATTCAGCAGTTTTGGAACGAACTTCGCTGCCAAACGCTTCATGCCCAAAATTTCCGAAAAGATTGCATGGCATGAGTCAACCGGTATGCCGACATCCTCAGCAACTTCTATAATTGTGACTCGACGGTTCTCCATAACAATTTTCTTCACTTTCTCAACATTTTCATCGGTTGTTGATGTGGTGGGGCGTCCAGAGCGAGCGCCGTCATTCACATCTTCTCGATCTTCTGTAAAAAGCTTGTACGATTCGGCTTCGGTTTCGATGTCATAACCATACCTATATACCCATGATTCGTCACCAGTTATGACCTTTTTAAGCAAGTCTGGATCATCGTTGGCGTCATTCAACAATTCCTGAGCGATGTTTATTCAACGTTGTTTTTGGTCAAAATTCAGCAATTTTGGAACGAACTTCGCTGTCACACGCATCATGTCTAAAATTTCCGAAAAGATTGCATGGCATGAGCCAACCAATATGCCGACATCCTCAGTAACTTCTCTAGTTGTGATTCGACGATTTTGCATAACAATTTTCTTCACTTTCTCAACATTTTCATCGGTTGTTGATGTGCTGGGGCATCCAGAGCGAGCGTCGTCATTCACATCTTCTCGACCTTCTGTAAAAAGTTTGTACGATTCGGCTTTGGTTTCGATGTCATAACCATATATCCATGATTCGTCACCAGTTATGACCTTTTTAAGCAAGTTTGGATCATCGTTGACGTCATTCAACAATTCGTGAGCGATACCCATGCGACGTTGTTTTTGCTCAAAATTCAGCAATTTTGGAACGAACTTCGCTGCCACACGCTTCACGTCTAAAATTTCCGAAAAGATTGCATGGCATGAGCCAACCAATATGCCGACATCCTCAGTAACTTCTCTAATTGTGATTCGACAATTCGCCATAACAATTTTCTTTACTTTCTTAACATTTTCATCGGTTGTTGATTTGCGGGGACATCCAGAGCGAGCGTCGTGGTTCACATCTTCTCGAAAATCGCTGAACACGCAAAATACTTGTCTTATTTATGCCTGTCACAAACAAACTAAACATGCTATATAGATAAACCGTCAACATATGTTCGAAACGAGTATACCAACATAAAACAAAAATAATAGTCGAAAGTCGAATGTGCGTGGCCCGCGAAATTTGAAAATTCGCCTTATTTTTTTAACACTCCTCGTATATGAATTGTTGCATTTTGAATTAACATGTTATTTAAAATAAAAAACAAATATAAAAAAATGAGAATAAATAAAGTTAGAGATGATCGAAAGTGTAGCATTTTTTAGTTTTAATGTAATGTAAATAATCTTTCTTGGACACGGCATATAGAGTATTTGAAGTATACAGTATCACCTGCCATAGGTTTATTGTATAAATTTAGAAACAAATTTAATCGAAATACTAAGTTTCTAATATTTCAAGCTTTAGTTCAAAGTCATTATAACTATTTAGCCATTATGTATGGTTATAAAAAGAGTTCTGAATTAAAATCACTCCAGCGGCAACAGAATAAAGTACTATGGTATATGGTTGTTATAAATTAAAATTGCTAATATATGCTTTGAAATGCTTGCATAGTATTGGCCCTCACATGATAGATTTTTCCCGAAATCAGTATATTTTCAATACGAGATATAATGAAAATTTGAGAGTAGCTATGTGTCGATCTGAAATAACAAAACAGTGTATAGAACATTCTGGTAGTAGTCAGTACAATATTTTACCACAACAGTTAAAATTACTAGAAACACTTTCATTATTTAAATCGTCAATGAAAAGGTATTTATTGCAAAATGTCGAAGAGCTTCTGGTATAAATTTTGAGTTAATATTGAAGTACATGCCAAGAAATTAAATATTTCATAAATATGTTCGTATTTTGTATTAAACTATTGTTATTAAACAAACAATTTTGATGTAGTTATTTTGCCAACTAGCCTCTATAATGTCATGCGGCGCTGAGGCGTAATTTGTATGAATTTGTATGATATAATAAATTAAAAAAAAAAAATCTTGTAATTCTGTAGATGAAAATGAAATTAATTGTATACCTTTACATGTAGCGTATTGTTGTTTTAATGGCGGTGTAAATGTTTTCCAAACGATAACAAATTTCGCTTATGGATTGTATAGCTAAATGGGAGATAGCTAGTTTTTAACTTTCTTAACATTTTATTTGTCATTACTGCGTGTCATAATCTGACACAAATGTCTCAAAGGGTTTACAATCAGTTAATATCCAGTCACATTCAAATATTTATCAAAAAGCTGCTCATGAGTACCTTCATCAATCTATGTCTGATCAAAAAATAAAAAAAAAAATGATATATGAATTTATTCGCAACTTTTCACACATTTGTTTCTGTGTGAAATTAACTCCTTAAATTTAACAAACAAAACTTCAAAGCAATTTCAAACATCGAGATATATGGAATAATACACAGGAGCGGGTATACGAACCCACATATATCTACAGTTGGACAGATCGCGCATATTATATTCGTCCATTCCCGGTCCATTGAAAGGCGATTGCCTCTGTATGAATTGGTTTATTTTTGCTTGTTGCTTTTACTTGGCGGTTATTCAAAAATTACACAAAAACCCTTAGGGCAATTTTAGCAAATCGTCAGTTGTTGATACGTTCGTTCATATCTGTGTGTACACATGTCCAAAAACAGATTAATGGATCGACCGATAGTACAACTATATTCAACCACACTGGATATGGATATATAAGATCAACTATTGTTTAAGGTTGTCTTGTGGTAAATTACAAAAATATTGCTACCCTTTCAAAACGAATGTTATGTGTGGTAAATTGCTTGAAATGTTTTCAATATTTCTTTTTGTTGGAATCTGTAGAAAAACAATATTTCGAATAACAGAGAATCGTAATATACAAGTGAGCGTTCACGCGTGTGAGTGTCTGCCAAATCAAATGTGTGGTTCCTTTCAGCATCCAACGACTTTAGTTTCAACATTTTGGTTTATTTCAATGTTTATTCATTTAATTCGCATATTATTTGCAATTGTTTGCCAATAGATTTTATTGATCATAGAAACAAAGTTAATTATCATGAACTAAATTTTTTATTTAATATTTTTGTTTTGTTTTTTTTTTTTTTTTTTGTTTTCTGTTTTTAGATAACCCGTAAAACAGAAAACATATTTTAATTTGTAGTGAGAAAATGTTTTAAAAATTCAAGGATTTTCTTTTGCAACATTTGCTGCAAATTTATAGTTTGGCCAGTGCCTGATTGACCTAATTAATTTTGTTTGTTTACCATATTTAAGGTTGAGTTTGATAATCTATACCTTTCACAATTGTAGATATCGATTTACGCGTAATAGATAATAAGCAAAGTGATTTATTGTTAATCAAAGACCAACTCAGGTTATCGGGTTCAACTTAAATCCCGCTTTGCGCTTTAAAATTTGATTTTAAATATTACTAAGGAATGACAATGTTATTACGTTAAAGAGATAAAAATGCACTTGCGCAGAAAAAGAAGTACATCCACGGAAGCTGAAATTCACCGCTATATTTGGAGCAAAATGCAAAAAAATTTGCGTAATCATCAAAGAATTTAACATAGGCTTGTCATAGGAAGGAAATAGCTTTTTTATGGTGAGCCTTCTATACATTTTCATGAGAGTCATTATAGCACTGAAAATGCAGTCATTTTGGTGCAATTTTTTACTTGACCAAAAAAATTTTGTTTTTGAATCTGAGTTTTCAGACCGTGTGTCTTCTTTGCTAGATCTGAAACGATACTAGCTTAGGAGCATCAAATTTACGCAATGAATAAATAAATTTCCTATTATTTTCATGAATTTTGTAATAGTTTTTGGTCTGTTCAAACCAAAACCTCTTTAAAAACATTTTTGCCGAAAATAAATGTTTTTTTTTAATGTTTCTAAAATGGATTTGTGTTGAACATGCCAAAAACTAAAATTCATGGAAAGAATAGAAATTAATTCTGATCCATTTAGTATATATATTGGTTTGGGGTTTGAACACTCTAATACCCAAACTATTATGTAAAATAATAGGAATTTCTACAACAATTTCAGCGAATGTCTGTTTCAAAATGGAATGGCGACTTTCATTTCCTTGACTACAGGAATGTTGACTTTATTCGGAGATTTTGATGAGTGGCCAGAGCGAGGAAAATCTACCATAAGATATCGACTGCTTTTGATTGTGTAGTACGTAATCCTGGTAAACCGATTCCTCGTAATTCTATTACAGCATTGTTAGCGGCTCGAAATTCATTCGATATTTTTATGAACTTTACTGACTCGTTGACTGATGTGTGAAAATGTCGCAAACGCCATCGTCTTTTATACAATTATTGGCTTAAAAAATTGTTCTTGTAAAAGTTCATATTTTTTGATGTTTCTTCAATAAGGTACCATTAAATCGATCCCTTAAAAAAATATGATGTCTGATAACTGAGCAAACGTCATCTCCTCGTGCATAATTATTATTTTAGCAATTTTTTTCATGTGAAAATTCATATATATTACATTGTTTATTCAATTAAAGTAGTCGACTAAAAAGATTGTGAGTCATGGTAGTTGTTTCTAGTAACTGTCAATTAACCTCGGACATTTCTTTTACCGCATGTTTGGTAAAATGAGCAAAAAAATCATAAGGTTTGGATTTGAGAAACAGAAACCATTTTTGAAATCTTTCTATGGAAATCAATAGATGTTTTCTTAAGACACATTCTACTGTTTTTTCTTCCTAAGTAAAAAAAAAATGGAAAGCAACAAATATAATTTGCTGTTATAGAAAAACTATATTATTGGATTTTTGGAGTCCTCACTTAACTCGACGGGGTCATAAATTCTAAGGAACTGCTGGCTTATATAGCAATATTTTAGAATATTTGGAAAGGGCTTTTAAGGTACGGGAACGTTTATTATAAATATATTGCGGCGTTATGAAAAAATATATATTTTTGCCAATCGAGAGAGAAATTAATATATAAAAATATATTATATTAATATATAGTATTTTCTACTTTACATAAAAGGTCGCATACTTTGCATGAATTACATGTAAAAAATCAATGAAATAGTCTAGTTTTATTTCAAATGTTAAAGCTTCTCAGAACGCAACGAGGTGTGATCAGAAGATAACCGTTATTTTTAATTTTTTCAAAAAGTATATATTTATTCATCAATAACTATCTTGTCCCCTTCAAAGTAATCCCCCTCAGATATAATATACTTATGTCAGCGTTTTTTCCAATCCTCGAAGTACTTCTGAAACGCGCTTTTTGCTATCGCCAACAGCTCCTGTTTCGATTTTTTTTTATTTCCTCAATCGTAGCAAAACGCTTTCCTTTCATCGGTGTCTTCAGTTTTGGGAAGAGGAGAAAGTCAGCGGGGCCAAGTCTGGTGAATACGGTGGTTGATGCATGATTGCGGTTTTGTTTTTGGCCAAAAACTCACGCACAGGCATCGATGTGTGAGCTGGTGCGTTATCATGGTGCAAAATTCATGATTGGTTTTTCCACAATGCTGTGCGTTTCTGACGAATTGCTTCGCGCAAACGGCGCATAACTTCAAGGTAGTATTCCTTATTAACCGTGCGACCTTCTGGCAAGAATTCATGATGCACCATGCCATTGCAATCGAAGAAAAGAGTGAGCAAAACCTTCACATTTGACCGAACTTGACGTGCTTTTTCGGTTTTGGCTCTTCTGGACGCTTCCATTGGGATGATTGGGCTTTGGTTTCAATGTCATAGCCATATACCCATGATTCGTCACCAGTTATGACTTTTTTTGAGGAAATCTGGATCGTCGTTGACGACGTTCAACAATTCTTGAGTGATGTCCATGCGACGTTGTTTTTGCTCAAAATTTAGCAATTTTGGAACAATCTTCGCTGCCGCACGTTTCATGCCTAAAGCATCCGTAAAAATTGATTGGCATGAGCCGAACGATATGCCAACATCATCAGCAACCTCTCTAAAAGTGATTCGACGATTAGGGCACCATGACTGATGATGAAGTTTTCACAAGTTTCATAATACAAAGGAGTTGTGAAGTATTATTTCAATTAGAGCCTAGCCTCAATATTAATGGCTCACATTTTTATAAGATTTTCAATAATTCTCATTTAGTCAAATTTACGTGTTACGATAGTTTCATCATTTTTAATTTGCTTGAATTAGCTACAAGATGGGATCGTAAAACCGCTTTGATTTTTGTTGAAAATATTCTGTTTAAAATATATTTTATCTGCCCTTTGCCACCCATTAAATTAAAATTTCATTCGCTAAATTATCTTTTGCCCAATACCCCCTTTGCTTCAGCGAAGATTTCCAGTAACATACATATAGATGTATACCTTGTAATTAATCTTTTGCCAACCAGCGGCACTAAAATGCTTCGTGGCTGGTGAGCAACATTAACATATTAATTGAAAATTTTTTAGTATTCCCTTCAAAAGTCAGCGTGCCACAAAAGCTGTAGGCTGTAAAGTAATCATTTTTTCTATCTCTCTTTGTATCACTTTATATAACTGTTGCCTGAATACAATTGCATGTAAAGTGAAAGATAATGACATGTTAACTACAACAACAATAGCGACGAATAATACAAAGGCTCATATATTCATTGCTTAGTTACAAATCACTGGCTTCAAACAAATTATAATGGCTAAATATTCAAAAATTTTGTGCAATCTCTTATGAACAAAAGAAGATAACTTTACAAAAAAACAAAACAAAAAACCCGTACTGTGAAACTCAACTTTATTTTGCATGCGATTGTTAAGTAAAAATAAAAGATAATTGTTTTCCAGGCTCTTCGCTGACGGAATTCCTAGCTAAAGTGGAGATTTCCAGCGTTAATTTGTCAATAATTATAGCACTTTTTCACTAAGCATTTAACACGTTTCTTTGATGTGAGTCGGAAACCCACGAACAAAGTTTGTTGCTTAAGTCTTTTGTTTTTTAATGCATATTTAATTTTTGTGTAGTATTCGTTTCGTTTTCGCAACAATAAAATCATTATAATATTATTTGCAATTTACTAATTCATGTACACATGGTGAACTTTAAACCCATTAAATTCATAACAATTGCTTATTTATACCAAATTGAGAGTGATGAAATTTGTAGATTTGTTTAGGCGATGGAAAAGGACAGGATCATAAGTTCTAAGGGACTGCTACCTTGTAGAGAAAAATTTGTTTAGGCGATAGAACAGGACAGGACCATAAGTTCTAACGGATTGCCCCCTTGTAGTGAAAAATTTCGACGAATTTTGTACTGTTTTCTTTTACTCTACATGATTAATTTCATATGAAGGATAAACAACTTCATCAAAACAAAATTTTCAAACCTCTCCAAATATGATAACCAATACGGGACAAATTTGTCATCAAGGAAGGAAAAACGGCGATAGAATAATTTTAAATGCATCTAATCTTCATCACATTTCCGTCAACTTAGGAGACTCATCCGTATAGCATCGTAGATGCAATGCGCAGGTGTTGAATGTGTGATATTTAGGTTATGCAAAAAGCGTCATCCGATACGGTTATAAAAACCATTTTGTTCAGCTGACAGTTAACCTTTCACCATAAACATATTCAATTCGTTAGTTCTTTGCCGAAATTTAGTTCGCTTGCGTTATAATCATTATTTTGAGGTAATGATTTCATTGCTTTGTGATTTCTTATGTAGGGCAAAAGGAATTCACAATATTAAACAAGGAGTAGAAAGATCTAAATGTTCATTGTTCAAAAAAACATTGATTGTAATATACAAACAACGTTTGTACTGATACCTATCTGGGAACTTCAAACAAAAGTCGCTATACTGAACGAACAATATAAATATCTGGATAAATGTATGTATGAAAGAATGACTCATCTGGGCTGACTGTCACAATGGGTCTGTAGTACTGAAACGATACGAAAGTACAGGAAACAATCATGAGATATCTTGGCCAGATTTTAAATAAAGCGTATCTGTTCATATTGAAATACGTACGTACAGTCGGTGACTAGGTTAATTAAACTAGATTATCTGCCCCTTTCAGTGGATCTAAAATACAGTGCAAATAAGCTTACTGAATGTGATAAATATATATATTATTTTAATTATTACTTTATAATATATTTTAAATATAATTTAAACATCTGCTAATAATACACGTATCTGACCAACGCGTTGAGCAATCGAATAATCGACATGTCTAGTATAAAGCTTCTTCAACCAATGTTCAGAATCGTCACTAAACTGTGTGTGTAAGTTCTCTTATCTCATTCATAGGATTCAAGGGTATTGGTTTGTTTTTAAAAACACAATTTTGTTGTTGTTTTTGTTTTGCGACAAAAAAAAAAGAAATATACTCTACGCATTTATGGAGATTATCACCCACTCTGTTGCGTCGAAATCGACTATGCGATATAACTGGAAAATGTTCCGCCTTGGAATCGCTTTCGCATTACTTTGAGGTAGATTCCAATTTGGCCCATGTGTCTTCTTCCTCTGTTGCCCCGCGTCCAGACTCCCACTCTATCTTCTGCGTTTTTAATATCTACTTTCTTGCCTCGGTGTACGTTGCCGCCGCTCTTCAATTTTCCTTGTTTGTGGTTATAATTTCTACTATACTACAATACTATTGGGCCCACCACTTTTGCCAATTCTTTACCATTAGACAGCCAGTGTTTTCATGTGAAAAAGATGCACTCTGCATCGCCTACAATATCCTAGATTTTCCGATCCTATGCAGGTACTTCCTGAAATAACCTTCCAGGTATGAGGCTTGCCATCAACCGCTCTTGCCTCTGGATGCTCCAATGCTTCTTGCCAAATGTTTCTTGCCAAACATCTAATTGTCTGATAACTGAGTGGCACCGGACATATTCATTATACACATTTCGTGACGTTTTCTTTGCCGAAGCAGTGCGATACGCTGAGGTTATCCGCAGAGCTATTGTTCTTTGCCCAGATATAAGAGACCTTGCATGAGAGTTTCAGCCTAAATTTCACATCCATAACGCAGGATGCTATTTGTAACCTGCATGAAAAGTCTATAGGTACGCTTATTTGGGAGCGGTCCGCCGATGTTGCGCCGTCATCATAGCAACTTTGCTGGCCGCATATAAAATTTAAGCTAAAAACATAAGTCTTGCTTACCGCCTTATCTTCACATATTTTACTAATTAATATTTGCAAGTGTACTTAGTGAAGCATTAATAACGACTGTTTTTGTCTCTCTTACAGGACACCAGACTTCAAAAATGGTTGAATGATTGAATGAACAAATGTCCATTAAAATGCCTGTAAGTACGTAGTATAACTTGACCTTAACATTTTTATTGGATTTTTTTTATTGTTATACCGTTTTATATCAGCCATTTAATATTTTCTGAATCTGCGGTTAAAACAGGACTAACAAAAGAATGGCAGAACTCACATACAACCTATTTCAATAACTGTTTTTACACACTGCATCACATGTTGTTCAACTCAGAATCATAAGTTGAAGTCCTAAAAACAGAATCAATTTTTCATTCGTTATAACAATTTCAGTCTTTCTGTTGGTTTATGTATTCTTATAGACATGGGAAAGGTCGCAATTTCAAACCATTTTAAACAAAGGTTCAAGAATGCAGGATGCCTGATGAATGTTAATAGCAATATATTAAAGGGGGTTTTCTTTCCAGAACTTTGTCGAGGAAAAATTACTTATGTCTGTGTTTCGTTTGAATATGATTGTACATCTCTTATCACATATCCAGGCTAATATGGCAGAATTTCTCAGCCATTTTCAGTCATGCTCCAATAATCTGATTTCAAGAAACTCCACATTCCGTTAGTCGCTTTCTGCACCAATTTTTTCTAGTCTATTACAAATAGCTTATTTATTAGATGATTTGAAGCAGTACACTCCAATAACAATTAGCACAATTACCGCTCTATATTTCTAAGCTGCAATGGAGTTTATTTCAATTCAATTATTTTTAATTGCCATCAGACAAGCTGATAAAAAAATATACTGTTTCTGAAATGAATAACGAAATAAATTAATTGAATTTCTTAACGCATCAATATTCATGAGCCACTCTGTGCTTTGATTTTTCCAAAGACGAACTCTGTCAAAAATTGACGATATCCGTCCATGTTTTGGCTATGACACCCACTGGTATTAGTCGTTCAACTCGAGGTTGTAATTCATTAACAGTTTGCTAGTATACTTTCTTGAATCGCTTTCTTGAATCGTTTCCAAAGACTAAAGTTTTCATAGAAGTTAAGTTAAATTCGTGCCTAAGTCCTGTAGAAAATGGACAGTAGAAATGTTTATATATGTCCCATATTAGAAAAATGTTGTAAAGTTTCAAATTTCCAATGAAAAAAAAATAAGCTTGAGTTAATGGGCGGTGCTGGATTCTCCATAAGTTCGATATTGGGAAATTTTTACATTTGATAGTGATAGTTATTGAGAACTTATTAAACAACCTTCGTGTTAGCAACAATTAGTTACAGTTTGTGATATAAAATTACAGCTTGGATTTAAAAAAAGTAATTTTCGGTCCAAAATTTCTCAGGGAGCTTAACGATTCTAGAAGACCTTAAACAGCGAAAGATTTTTGTCGTGGATTAAATGTTCTACAAATTTTATACGTAATCGTAAAAAATTGGTTACAGGCTGTATCTAATAACTAGTATTCGGTATTCTGCGTTTCTTCATTACATCAAATTTTGATATTATTTCAACAATCTGGTGCTTCCGATGCTGTTTTGGCCGCCCTCTTCTGTGTCAGCAAAACATGGCCCACCCAATGCAATTACTGCATGCCGATGTACTTGGCCACGTCGTTGCCGGTATATAGCTCATATAGCTAATTTTTCATGCAACATCGATGCTCTCCGTTAACGATGATGGACTCCCATATTTTTCGAAATATTTTCCTCTCGTAGGCTCCCAATACTCCCAATACATTCGCTTGCCTCATAACCCAGAATTCTGCGCCACACAACGTGATAGTTAAAACCAGAGTCTGGTAGACTAGTATTTTTGTTTATCAAGAAACGGTTTTATCAATCGCTTGCCTAGCCCATAATAGCATCAGTTAACAATCAATAATCTATTCTTAATCTCTATGCTGAAATCATTAGGTTCGTTTACAGCGGAGCCGAGGTGCACGAATTCATCTACCACTTCAAGATAATAGTTGTCAACCTTCGCACAGCGTTATAAGCGGGTAGACTCCTTCGTTCAAAAAAACAAAAAAAATTTTTTCTCTTTGTTGTCCTTTTTGTTTATTGCCATACCAATTTTGGCTGATTCCTTCTCAATGCTTGAGAAGGCTGCAGTAACATTGCTCAGTTTTTTGCCAGTAATGTCTGTATCGGTTGCATATGCGAATAAAATATGGATTTTGTTAAAGATGGTAACAGTCGGGTTAACTGCAGCTGCCCTCATAATCATCGCGAACAGAATGTTGAAGAGATCGCACGATAGATTGTCGCCCTGCTTAATTCTCACTTGGTATATGATCGATAAGATTTTTGCCTATCATTACTGAAAACTTTGTGTCATCCTACAAACACGTATAAGTTTCGCGGCAATTGCAAACTCAGACAAGGCATCATATAGTTTTTGCCGTATTGGACTATCCAAAGCAGGTTTATAATCAACAAAAAATATGGTACGTGTCGATCTATTTTTCTTGAGTCTTATTTGTATCGAGTTTGTATGAGTCATATTTGTCGCCCAATCAGGTCAGCTCTAAACGCATTGGGAATCCTAACGTTAGGACGTACAAACTTGCTTAATCCTTCTGGCAAGCAACACTTAGAAATTTCAGTAGAAGCGATTGAGGAAACTTTTCACCTTCCGTGCGTCGTAATGGAGGATTACAAATTGATAAGAGGCTTATTCTTTGTTTACTATTAACTAACATTGCTACCATGTCATGCTATAAGATTATCCCGTTGGCAGTTTTGCACATATCCAAAGCTATCCATCACATCAAGCAACACACCCTGTATTATTTGGGATTAAACCATTGTTTGCCTAGTTTTCCACTGCACTATAATCATATTATTCTTATCATTACTTATTTATCAAGAAGCTGGAGAAATAAACAAATATCAAAAATCTTACATACCTATAATAAAGTTTAACTGCCGACCACAGACGGGTAAACCAGCAGCTTGTCAAAATGTCAAGCAGCAACGTTAAAAACCGCTTGTGTCAGTTTGAGCCATATGCAAGCATTGAAGTAAGTTAGCAAAATTTCACACTCCCACCAAAATTGCAAAAAAAAGAAACTGAAACAATTGCTTTATTGTTTGCTTTTGTTGGTTTAATTTCGTTTTGTTTGCTTTGTAATGAATGAGATCTTAAATAAAAGTTAACGCATAATTACATCGGATGGCTTTACATGATTCCTTTCTACGGCTATGCAGTGGATACTTACGGTATGAGCTTTAAACCAATCAGATTGGTTGCCTCTCATTATGCTGGCTGGGAGGTGGTAGTCGTAAAAATGTTTGAATTAAGCAATTAGAGCAGTCGGTCGGGTTTCGAAATTTGCGATCTGTGAAATTAGTAAGATTGTATACTTGTACAGAGTATACTTCCTTATTAAGAAAAAGTTAGTTTGCCATAATGTAAAATATAAAAAAAGACAAAAAAAAAATCAAATGATTTGCCGTGAAAACATGGAACAGAAATGTGGTAAAAAATATGTTGCAAATGATGGGAAATTTCCATCAGAGGTTTTAATTGAGCTACAGGAAAGGCATTACTTGGTTTATTCAGTTTGCCTGCAGAGTTGCTAACTCTCTGGTCTATGTAGATGTCCACAAGACTTAATTAATTCCCACTTACATGGTTCGGCTAAGCATAAAAAGAGTTGTTAGGGATACCACAAAGCGAGGAATTTTACCAAATTAATTTTTAATTACGAACGTGAGTCTTAAATCATGACTTTCCTGCTATTTAATTGCACATTCAAAATTGCTTCCGGTAACTATTACAAACTGTCACAATGTCCTCTGTCCAAATTTCGAGAATTTCACTCTACATAACATACATGGCAGTAGATGCAAACAGTTTTTAAAACAAACTTATACACTTTTTTCCTTCAGTATTTCTGAGCAAAATGCGTAAAATCAGATTGATCTCAATGATTGCTAGCTGAAGACCCGTTTCGAATGTAGCGGATGTGTTTCTAATGCATGATGATAACAAAGAGCGTAACCAGCATTTGGTTACACTTAAGCTGCGTGCATGCATGTCAAATACGAGGATAACAACAAAAGTCCATGGATGTTATGCTACAAATTGTTTGTAAACCAAAAACTTATATACTCCATGGCACAATGGTGCAACATACTCGTATTATTCAAATTTTCAGAAAGATCACTTGATTCAGTACATTTTCTTTATACAAAGATTATGCCACAAATGTTTTACCTGTTAAAGGATTATACAAACAACAACTTCTGCTCTATGTAAACAAATCAATAAATGGAATTGGAGTCTTTACAACATCCTTTCATAGGAATATATCGTACACCCAAAGATCAACCCGTCAAGCAATGGATTTAAATGTGGTGTTTTGTCGGTTAGAGTTGACCCAGCAACATGTTACATTTGCTGGACCATTTGAGTATAATCAATTGTCAGTTTACTTGAAAGAAACTTTACTTTTATCAGTTTTTGAAGTCCAATTAAAAAAATATTTGATAGATAATTTGGAAATGCTTATAACATAGTTCCTTTTATCTCTCCTATTATTAAATATTTTAATGTTAGTATCTGTTATGGTAGTATTACATTAATGGTTTTAATTGCCTATTAGTCTCTATAAAGCCAACCTGGCGCTGAGGCAATATTATAAAAAATTGTAGTTATCTTATTAAACTGTAATACATAATTTATTTAAAACAAAATAAATTAAAAAAAATTGGTACTGAAATGAAAATGTAGCAGTTACCAGTAGGGATTCCTCTTTTAAAGTACCAAAAAGGCTAGTTTGCTTTTCACTGCGGATTTTATCCTACCGAAATATTTTCTGAGTTCAATTCCCTCCTACTATATCAAACAGGAGGCGAAGTTGTAGACCTACAGTTTTTATGGGAATTAATATATGCGGCTATATCTTGTATATTAAAAAAGTGATCTCTGAAATCATCAGGACGGATTCTAGGAATTTTAATTAAAGTTCTAAAAGAGCTACTTGAGTTTATCATTTTCTTTACATATTTGAGATTTTAGGACCCAAAAAAAAAAAAAAAAAACAAAACAAAAACAGAGGCGGACATTTATCTGATATTGTATTCCATACATAGTTGTCGACATTAAAAAAACATTCATCAATATAAGATCCATTCTCTTTCATTTAATCAAAATTTTTGAACAAACAACCGGACACCCTGTATATCCATTCAATTGACTAGGTTTTCAAAAAAACCAACTAGCGTACTCGTACGTAATTGCTGAAAACTAAAGGATTGTTAGCTTCAATAACCTGTAACGAAATTCCTTCGATATTATTATTTAATAAATAAATTAGCAAGATATTTTAACTCTGTGTAGACGCATTTCTGTAAGATTTTCTCGTCGTTCTTTACAAGAAGGACTAAGCAGACCTTTGAGAAACACACGGACGAAATGTACATTACAATTGCAGAAGATTTTATCTAAATTTGTAGAACATTTTCAACTATTTTAGTAGACGTTTTTACTATTACTACTATTTATAAAAGATCGAGAAAACACTTGAATTGAATTTGAAAAAGATTGTTTGTATAATTTGCAAAAACAATTTTTTCCAAATTTTATTGCTAATAATTTTATATATTTAATTATTTATATTTGATTTTACTTTTATATATTTATATTTGACTTTGGATTTCGGTGTAATAACAACAGCTAAGGTAACCAAAACATTTCCTGGCCATTAGTTATATAGCGTACTACATTTTAGGAATTGGACTATATCCATCCAGTATAATATTGTGACCGATCGTAGCGCAATGGGCTCAATACCCGATAGAGCCGCCTATCAATATTTGAGAGGCGTTCACCTCGATGTGTGTCTGACGGACACTTCGAGTAGTCAAGTAATCGACAAGTGTAGTGAATACTTCTCAAACTGTGATGTTCGGATGTCGATGTCGTCAAATTGTTGATCACCTTCAGGGAATCTATAAATAGGATGTGTGTAAGCTCACTGAATGTGGAAAGCTCTCCAATATATCGTGTATGGAATGCAGGAGATTGCTTTTTTATGTAGTGTAATAATTTCTAGAATAAAGGAATCTCACAGAAATGTTTTAACCTTGTTTTATAGTGTTATAAGCTCACCGTCTTCTGTATTTTTAAATCTTCATTGTTTTTATGTATCTAAATCACTATCCCTACCTCATTTTTCCTTTGTGTTTTGTATTATACACTTTCCTAGCTGATTCCTTCCATTTCCCCAGTTACAAAGTAGTCCTCCTGAACTATGGTGTAACATAGAAAATTGTTATCTACAAATTCACTGCAGAGAGCAGATGTGACCGTATTACTGTCCTTAATCTATCAGCTATCCAGCCGTATAAATAAGTTTTTATTTGTAATTATCTGACCGTATTATTGGGTTTTACTTTTCTTCGAATCAATAATTTCTTTCAGCATCATCTACCACATATGCGGCGTGATGGAAATAATTAATACTAGTTTAACAGCTAACGATATCGCATAATAGCAAAATTAATTAATTGACAACCCAAGGCGGCCACAAATGACATTCGAAAGGAATTTTTAAGACATTAAATATCATGGATTATTCTTTGATGTGTTATGAAAAAATTTTAGTAGAAAAACTGTTCAACACACCTCTGGCTGTAAAAGAATTTTTGAAAAATTAGTAAAAAACGCACACTTTGCAGTCAGCAGTAGTAGAATTGGAAATAGAACCGAACAAAAAAAAAAAGCGGCTAAAAATTGAACAAATTTATGAGTCTCCAAAGACAGACAACGTAGCCCCGGGGCGTCAATTGTTCACGAAACCAAGAACAGTATAAAGGTGGGCATTCGACCGTTGTGACCATTTTGCTCGGATCACTTTGTGTGCTCTGAAAATATTTTTCAATTTTCCTTAAGTGTCAACTCATATTGACAATAATCATAAAGAATGAATTTGTTATGTTACCATTCGTTCTCTTATTCATTTATTGTCATGAGATTATTAGCTTTGATTAACCGTTATAGTCGCTGGCAGTAGTACAACAATGTCAGATGCCAAATACGACTTAAATGCGTACGCTGGTGGCTTCAAAGCTGTAGCAAATTCTAAATCTTACAAAAAAGTTATGATTTACGTTATAGTCAAGAATTTTGATTTGAACGAGGCAGTTACTTGACAGAATGAAAAACAACGAGTGACAAATTTATGAGATATTGCAAATGAAGAAAAAACAAAATTAAAGAAATATAAAATTTGTAAATGAATGACACTTCACCGCCACCATAACATAGGATTTAGAACGAGTATATGTTCTGAGAATTTTTTGTGTGGTAGCTTGTTGCGATTTAATTAATCCACATGTACACATAGCTAGTAGTCAGCTTTTTTATGGAACAAATAACATTTATGTGTAAAATTCTTCGCAAATAATGAATCAATTTATTGCTGGAAATAATGAATAATGAAATGTATGGACATTTACACCCTCTGTCACTGTTTAGTATTCTTGCGGAGCGTGTAAGATGTATTTTTTGACACAGTTGGGATTATATTAGTTCGGTTTTTAATGGCGTTAACGAGTTTTTATGAAATACTAGAGTGCCAGACGACGTTTGTCATTGCCTAATTCGAGAGTATGTATAATATATTTGAATATAATGTTCAGTATCATTTCATTTGTTCAGATATAATGAATTGTATGGAACTATGTACGAATTCGTTTTTATGATTAACTGATATTTCCCCCCCCCCCCTTAATACGTATATATGCTATCAAAAACGTGACGGGAATTTATAGTTTAAAAGTTTTTTAGTAGGACCGTCAAAATTCTTCTTATCTCTGAGATGACACAACTGTCCTCTATACTGACGACAAGTTTAAGCCAAATCTGTAATTTAGTTTGTTCATAGTACTCAATTTTGTCAGATCATCTCAACCGTGTTAAGCAATTCTTAAAAACTGATAAAAGTATATAAATACATATTTGTCTGAATATTTGTATTATGAAACTTCAAATTACTGAAATGGTCAGGAAAGACTTACAGTGAATCGAATTTATCAAAAATACACATATATGAGTTGTATAGTTCAAAAGCGGTCGTGATGTGATAGAAGATTTGCCTCACTCTGGTTGGCCATCAACGTCATCAACTGAAGTTAACATCGAAAAAGGAAGATGTTAGTTAAGTTTGGGATAGATTGCCTCAAATAAATTCGTAATATTTTACACAATTTGTTTGGTTACGAGACGCCTTGTTCCTCAACTAGTTCCGAAAGACCTGAATTTACTTACTTTAGAGAACTTGGTACAACATAATGTTTCGCCAAGCCATAGTCAGGGATTGAAGATGAATCGCATTGGCTTGTCAATTTTGGTACTTCTCATACAAGAGAATCCGTATATAATCCACGAATAATGGACTCTTAACTTTTTGTCATGCGCATTGCTTAGTAATATTTGACAAAAAAATCGAAAGGCAACATTCTTCTTTCCTGGTAAATTTCTGCAAATAATTAATTTTCGACTTTTATAAGTACAGGGTGTCCGTCGGGAAGGTATACTATTTTGTTTATTTATAATTTTTGATTAAATGGAAGAGAATGGATCTTATATGGGTAAACGTTTTATTTAATGTCGGCAATTATGTATGGAATACAATATTAAATAAATGTTCGCCTCTGTCAGCCTTACAAATTCAGCTATTTGAGCACATTTTTCATTACTCACACATTTTAAGCGGTATTTTACGCATATTTTGATTGAGTTGCTCAAGCGTTTCTGATTTGTTTGCCTAAACCTTGCTTTTCAGATATCCCCACAAAAAGAAGGCCAGAGCAGTCAAATTAAGGGACCGTGTGAAAAGAGGTCTCGCAGTAATTCCATTGTAATCCTGGCTGTATGCGATGTGGCACCGTCCTGTCGATACCGCATGTTCATCAAGCCTAAAGCATGCCGTTGTGGCGTTAAAAAGTTTTCAATCATATCACGGTATCGCTCCCCATTGACAGTTACCGTTATGCCGTTTTCAGTTTTAAAGATGTAAGGTCCAATGATTCCTTCTGACCAAATTGCAGGGTTTTCCATAGCCCAGAACTGACTATTCTGTTTATTCACATATCTATTCAAATGAAAATGTGCCTCATAACTCATTATGATTTTTTCATGAAAATCGGGGTTGTCATGGGCGAGCTGTAACATCCTATTATTATTATTACTATTATTGACCACTTTCTTGAGCAGCAGTAATGTTTTCAGCCAATCTTGCAATACGTTGTGGTCCATGCTTGGCCCTATCAGCTACAGACCCTCTTCCTTCGAAATCATTCACTACACGATAAATAATGCATCTTGTTGGCACGTTGTTTCTCCCAAAAATTTTACGTAACTTTCTCATCGTCACAGTAATCGATGATTAATTTTGATAAAATTAACGATTAAAACACGTTAATTTATCGAATATTTTTCATAATAAATTTGCCACGTAACTACTTCACGACTGCCAAATATGAACTGCCAAGACTAATGTTTACCAAAATGGCGGCGAAACAAAGTAGTATACCTTCCCGACGGACACCCTGTATGTTCATATATTCTATTTCATTGCACGGAATTTAGTGAAGTGTAGCACAGATCAAGCGTTCGGTAAACTTGTATGTGAAAATTAAAACTAATTCTAATCTAATTAATTCTAAGGCGATTCTTAGCTTCTCTCTTGTTGATGTAGCCACTGCCAAAAATGGGTTTCACCGCAGAACAAAATATTGCTGAAAACCATAGGACATTCTTCATGCTCTTTAAGATCCCAGAGATTGACACAAAGTCCACGGGTGTTTAATGTGAGTCTCGCCGTGAAGATCTTACCCACGATGTGTTTATCACTCTGGGCATATTATAATGCGATTGCCAGCGCCCTCCTGGGATAGCAAAGTTAACTTGTACTATCCAGAAATAGGGGCTGACAATTTTAAGAGCATTCTACCGCAATTATCAGCATTTTCTTCCAGCCAGAAGATACAACATTGATTATGCTAGTATGGAACATAGTCCTCATTGGAGGAGGTGAGGCCTATCTAACCACCTCTGCTAATTTATGGGTTGTAGCACCCGGTTGTAATGCAAGTCCACATCCGAGCATAAAATATCTACCAGGAATTTTGGTATCAACCACAATCCGCGTATTGTTCCCACCAGGGGTCCTACACCAAATGATCAGGCGGAAACTTAGTCCCGGAGCCTCCTGATCCCCACGTTGCCAGCCAAACTCACCGGTTGGAGCTGTGTAGCAAAGCAAAAACAAAGCAACTACCAAATTGTGATTTATACACCATACTTCATGGGATTGGTCGCCCCGTGGCAAAAGAGTACAGACTGGACATTTGTACATACCTGCAGGTGCGGAGATCCCAGGTATATGGAACGGTCGATACTACACTGCAAGGACTTTAATATACACATGTGTTCAATTTTTCAAAGGCTCTTTTTTAAAATACGCCAAACTGCTGCCGCTAACTTTCATTCCCTACGCGCTGGATATGATCTATTATTTTGAAATTTACGATATCGTACCAAATTACGCCCTCGATAGACCGATTTTAAGAATTATAATTCGCTTATAACGTTGAGAATATATAATAATAATCTATATAATAATAATCGCTAAAGCTCGAGAACGGTTGGACCGATTTGGCTCATTTTGTTCTTAAATTATTGGTAGAGTATTCCGGAAGGTTTAAAAGGTTTTATTTGAAGTGATAGATGGCGTTGGAGATGAGATTTTTGCAATTAATTTTTTTTACCACATTAACTTTTTGAAGGCAAAACAACGTTTACCGGGTCAGTTAGTATAATAATAAAAAACAAATTCACTTGTATATCATGAATGAGGCATGAAAGAGCTTCTCATATTTCATTTTTTCATTTATTGAACAGTCTTGTAATTTAAAGCCTTTTGGCCAATATTAAACAAATTACAATATGAATAAAATAAATACTACTGTACTTGAAAACCAAAAACAAAATATAACTTAGTATATATCATCAAACTAACTAGTAACTATTTACCTATAACGCTCAAATTAAAGTGCACCAAAAAGTAGGCGATATAGAGGGAAATAAAAATAATGAGAAAAAATTAAATACTAAATGGTATTTATAGGTCAGCCCACCAATATATAATATCAACCAATAAATAAACCAATAATTAACAAATATCACTCTTAAATACAAGCATTAAGATGTAAAAGAATATTCACCTACGTCAACTGCATATGGGAGATAAATTTATTACGAAATATCGCGTATTATACATTTAAATTTCTAAGCTCAATTGGCAATGCATTATAGCTACGAGCTACTCTTGCATTAAAGGATCGTGTTGTAAGATGGCAAAGTTTGGGGATAAACAATTGCCTTCTACAAACGGAATGACAAAATTTAAAAGTTTCATATGGAAAACGCGGGCATTGGTTAGAATATATTTCGTATAAACATAACAACAATTGTACATCGATAAATGCAGGAAATGAACATCCCAGAAATTTAATCACAAAAGGTGTTATATGTACACGTCTCTTGAGGGAAAAGATGTAGCGAACAGCTCTGTTCAAAGATAATTGAAAGAGTTTCATATATTTTTGACTAGTAGCAGAGTATATCTCTAAGCAGTACATAATACTTGGCATAACTAGGGCATGAACCAGTTGCTTTTTCACATACAGTGGGAGCGACAAATTAGTTGTGTATAATTGCCTCAATGCATAGTTAACACTTAAAGCAACGTGATTAATGTGCTTCTCAAAGCGCAGCTTATCATCTAATAAGACTCCCAAACATTTCATGTCATGCGCAAACTGTAAATTAGAACCATTATAAATTACTCGCAAATCCCCTTCAGTTTGGTTCGAATAAATCATAGCTTTGGACTTAGAAGAATTGACACAAAGTCTGTTTTCTGACATCCAATCACGTAACCTATCAAGCACATAATTAATTTTCTCCTGAAGAACGTCTAGAAGAACGTCAGTGAGCTTACACGCATTCTATCTTTAGAATCACTCAAAGGGGGTCTACAGTTTAACGATGATTCAGAACGTCACAGTTTGAGAAGCATATTCAAGGCTACTCGACAAGTCTTATGTTCGTGAATTTTATATTCTTTCCAGGCAAGAGTCTTTTTAAAAAAGAAGAATTCCTTCTTACTTAAAAGCACATTAAACTTTTTCTTTTGAGGGTCTTTCAAACTGACTTTATTCATTTCTTTAATTTAATTTAATTTAACATTCAGACTTAAAACTAATATACATATTTGCTTATTTGGCATTTCATACTTTATTTTAATTCTACAGAATTATTTGTAATTATTGTTCAGCATTCCTTTATTAAGTGTGTTAAATATTTCGAAACAGGAAATACATTTCGTATTACTTTCTTGAATTTTGTATTCAATTTTTATTTATTATATTTTTTACAAATTCATCAATTTCGTCTGTCCCAACATATGTGTTTGTCTTTGGAATTGAATATGTAACTCGTGCGACATATCGAAGTGACCGCCGCTCAAATAATGATAGTTGGCCGTATAGTGGATTGAACTCGCGATCTTGTGAATGATAGTCGCGTGTAATAACCACTGCGTCAAAGAATTTAACATAGATCGGTTTAAAACGGTTCGTTTGATACTTAAGGGCAATTTTTAAGACGTCAGTTAGAGCATCCCTTAACAGATTTACAGATTATTTCTATGCACTGTTGCCAATCCGCCCATACAGCTGAAATCATTTTCCGACTAACAGTCAAGTGGCAATTCATTTTCCAACATTTCAGGATTCTCTCCCGGCATGACTTCTCTTTTATTGGCTTCTTCAAAACAGCCTTCGAAATCATTATGAAAATCTTGACATGGCTATTAAGAGACCATCCGAGGTTTCTGCGGATTTGCCTAGCTCCTATCTCCTGTTTGCCATATTTAGTTTCTCGAAAAACCCGATAACATTTCTAATGATGGGCAGACATTGTGTAAAAATTTTGAGATTGGTTTTCTGGGATTCAACTAGGTTATGAGCATGGCCAAAGCCTGTGACATCAGTGGCGGCATGAGTGATTTATTTGTACTCGTACATGAGCTATATGCTACCGATTTTATTCCCATTCGCAAGCTGCCAATTTTTTGTATCAAATCTTTTAGTTTTTCTACCTGTAAAACCTCAAACGCTGGCACGTTCCCGCATACATATATCGCCTCTTCGTGTTGCAGTCCCTCTCTAATTAAAAAAGTATATTCCTATCCTTATTGGTAGGGACAAAACATTTTATAAAACCAAAGTAAAAACCAATCAAATACCAACTAATACAGAAATTTCTGTTATGAGAAGTGACTTCAAAACTCACCACTAGCCGCAATTTGGTTTGTAATGTGTATGTTTGTACCAAAATCCGTCAAATTCAGTATCAGTGATGGTAAGAGATGATGATGCTCCAAGTAAAACAGGCTAAATTGAAACAGATATAATAATTCTTGATTATGATTGAAGAAGTGATTTTGTCGAATGTGCCATTTTGTATGAGAAAAATCAGGCCTGACAATGTAATAAGTCGTGGCATATTATTAAAATCAGACATAAATTTTAAAGCTGTTCTCTTTCTACGTAATTGCGGAAAGAAAAACACTTTCAATATCTTTCGACATCATCTTGGTACAAACATTCATCAGCCAGCCTATGTTTTAGTATTGCAAAAAAAAAATCATGAAATCACATACTTTTTGGGAAGATAATTTTCTTTGCAAAGTGAATACATGTTTTTCCATGATGAAATATCAAACAATATTCAAAATTAGCCACCTAATATAACTGTTGGCGGTTGTCTAAATCATTCACCAGGCTTTTTGTGTTTCTCGTTAAACAAATTTCAATCCTGGTTTTGGGTCATGACTTAATTCCCGTGTTAAAAGACCAACAAGCGTGATTAGCTTTGTAAGTCTCTGTGTGGCATTCGATGGCAATTCAGTAAGCTTTCCTTAAAACACTGTAATACTACCCCCACTTGGCATTGATGTAGCTCAGCACAATAGCTGGAACAAATAGGCGAGAAATATATATTATAATTTACAAAAATAAGCTTTAAGTTAAATCTTAAACGCTTGTTGTAATGATGGGCTTTTTATAGTTAATTAAAGTCGTTGTCCATTAACCTTACTCAGCCTCACACTTCACACAATTTAAAAATTCATTCACCATTTTAACAATTAGGCTTCTTTTCATTTGCAACATTTGTTGCAGATCATGCTCTGATATACTTTAATAATTCCGCTCGACTATAAATTATTACCTGCGTACAATGACCATGAGTGGGTATAAACCGTAACTAAGATCGTCATACGTGTATAAATGACAAGATTGCCATCACAGACACAATAGACGCTAAGTGATTAGTTAGTACAAGTCACGAGTGGAGCGGAAAACGTTGCAAATCATTGTCAAAAAGAAAAAAAAAGAAACAAAAAAATTAATAAATAAATGAATAACATAAAATAAGTACCTAAACGGCAGCACGTAGCTTGTTTACTTTGAGACTTTTTTAAAATTATCTTTTAAGTCCAATTTGCTATAGTTGGCTTAGTTTCTTTGGAAATGTGAACTGTATTCAATCAAAATAACAAGATGTATTTTGCCTGAGACCTATATCTCCATTAAGGATACATTTTTAAGATATAGAATACATTTTAATAAGACTTGAATGAATGAATGTTGCTCTACGTGTGGTTTCTGTCCCAACAAGAACGAAAGATTTCAATGAATAGTTTCTCTGGCTGTATGACATGTGGCGCCGTCTTGTTGAAACCACATGCCCTCCACCTGCATTTCTTCAATTCTAAGCACGAAAAAACTGGTTATCAATACAATACCGAACACCATTGACTGTTTGCGCTTGACATGCCTCATTTTCATAAAAAAAAGCTCCAATGATTCCTCCAGCCCAAAATCCACACCACAGAGTTACACGTTGAGGATGCACTTGCTTCTCGTGAATTACTTGAGAATTTTCCTCACCCCAAATGCGACAATTCTGCCTGTTGATGAACCCATCAAGATGGGAATGGGCCTCGTCACTGAAGATGATTTTATCGGCAAAATCAGCATTTTCATATTGTCTCTCCAATACCCAATTAACGAATTCCCTTCGCTGTCCATCATGGTCAGCTGGCTTCAGTTCCTGAGTCAATTGAACTTTGTATGCATGGAGATGCAAATCTTTCGTCAAAATTCGCTGCATAGTGGATTTGGAGACACCAATTTGCTGAGCTCGGTATCGAATTAAGGTGGATGGAGTTTGAGCGATATCATCATGTACGGCTGCGACATTTTCGGTCGATCGACCTGGTCGAAGGCGCGTTGTTGTCTTTACATCACTAACAGATCCAGTTTTGCCAAATTTATCCATTAATGCCTATAGAGTTGACTCTTTTGGAGCATTATTGTGACCCCAAATTGATCGCAATTTGCGAACTGTAGCCGCGAAACTTCCACCATTTTGGTAAAACAATTTCACAATGACAATGCATTGCTCATTCGTGCAGCGCTCCATTTTTACTAACTTCGTACCTTCTACTAGTAAACAATAACAATTGTTCAAATGTCAAACAATGACGCTTCGAATGGCGCCAAATTTAAATCTTGCGTTCTTGTTGCGACACCCTTTAGCTTCACATAATTCCATAAAAAAAGTCTGGTGCAGACAAGTCAGGTTATACTGGGGGCTAGCGGAAAATGGAGTTTCTGATTATTAATTTATTTGGGGATTTTCATTGGAACTCCGCTACGTCTTGCTGTAGCCAAATGCTGTTGAAGTGCTTCGGCGTAGTTCTAGTAAAGAAAAACATTTTTAAAATTACAGTCCCCATTGATAGTTACTGTTACACCATATCACGATTCGTGCGCCACCCTGTGCCTTGGAATTATATGAATCAAAATTTTAACATTATTTCCTTCTCATCAAACTCTAAAAGAATATTTTTCACAATATCGGTTAATATAGGGAGCATTTCTTTCATATCAAAATTCAATGAATTTAAGAATATTGTAATGAAGTTTTCATATTTCTCCTTTAGAATGTGTATTCTAGAAAGTAGGTTTCAATCTAATTTAACGGATTTATATAAATTTTGGACGCTGTTGTAGATCGGATGGGTATGGAGGAACAAAAATCTACATTAAAAATCGTATGTCATATAATATCGAGTCAAAGTGATTTTCTTATTTGTTTCGTTGGTGTTATTTTGTGAAACCACCCCATGACATAGTCTCTATAATACTTTCACATTAATTATTTCGATAAATAGATAACTATCAACGGTTTCGTAAATATTTCTTTAGCCAAATGTGGTTATGCCCTGTTTCAATATATATTATGAATATTAAATTCTTTCTGCTGAGAAATGTTAATCTTAAAATTGTGATGTTATGTATAAAATCATCTAATTCACCTTTTGTAATATTCATGCAAAAATCTCTCAGAACATTTTACATTTACCTCTGTGCCAAAAGTTCACGATAAATAACATTTGACAATAATTTAAAATATTTCTTTGAACACTTTTTTTTTTTGTTGTTATCTTTGACAAAAATACTGCCCAGCGGAAACACTCGTATACTATTAGTCACAACATTTAAAAAGAAATTTATTATTTTTGATCTAAGCGAAATGAGAAATGTGATGACGTCGATCTTATTATGTCTAATAGAAAAAAAGCACATGTTAGGCTACAATAAACTAGAGAAAACTTACATATATTAACGAAATATACAAGTGTTTTTAGAATTTGCATTGCTTTCATATAGTTAAGTTAATAATTAATCTGACATAAAGCGATATAGTTGGTATTTTCGTGAATTATCACTATTAAAATAGCACATGACATTTTCGCGTGTTTGTTTTTTTTCTGAATCTTGTAAGGAATCGGAAAATCACATAAGATATAATGCAGATCTTACGTGATATCTAATACTTTTCATAACTATTTGTGCCGTATGGGGGAGGAAAAATAAAACATATTTCGAATGATTTCAGAATATTTTCGTGAAGGTCTAATATAAGTTATGTGCAATTTTTAAATAGTTTTCCTGTCATCAAGTGTGTTGCCTAAGCTTGTCAACTTTCCAAGAACTTGTTGCATCCATCATATGCTTTTGAAGAAAAACAAATGTTTTTCAAATGAATGTTTTTTCGTTTATTAAATCGAGCGTAACGGCTGAAAATCTAAGTATTAGAGTGGCTGTTAATTACGTGGAACCTTCTTGCTATTACACGTGCCTGTCAGATATTGGCAGTTCTTGATTGAATTCGAATGAAAACACTCTTCGAAGGTCCGTTCTCGTTTTGGTAACATGTCTGCGCACAGTGCTTCGTCCCATAGATGAGAATCAAATTTTAAATGATACCTTTGATTTCATTTTAAACTATTATTGTAATAAGTTCTGAAACCACAAAGTTATTTTTGGTTTTAATTTGATTTGACACCACTAGGGGGTGGCGGAAATTGTTAAACACAAAAATAGATTTTAAAGGTAGTTCATAAAAAGGCTTGTGACTGACCGTGGCGCATTTTCAATCCGGCATATAGCTAACTATCATTATTTGAGGGGCGATCACCGCGATGTGTTTAACAAACACTTCCAGTAACCTAATAATCGATAAGTCTGGTAAGTCTGGTCTCAAACTATGACGTTCGATATCGTCCTCAAAATGTTGATCACGTTGAGTAATTCTAGAAATAGATTCATAATAAGACCACAGATTGTCATGCAAGAGAATTTGTTTATATACGAGTAAATAGTTAGTTCCTTTTTAACCAAAGTTTTGTTTTCTGATCACGTCAATTCATATTGCACCAGTACTCTTCGTTAGTGATAACATTTCCATATATTTTACGAAAATTTCTCTCTTGAAGCTTTCCAGATTTATAGATTCATCCGACTCGTCATTAAATCGCTTGTTTAGGCCACATTGCTCTTAACAAATAAACAAGTTACTTGGTTTTGTCCTAGCTTACAGCTTGAGAAGATCGCAGTAACATTTCGTAACTTTCCGTTATGTGGATTTTCTTAAAGATTGTGTCAGATTTTGTTATTGCTGCTATAAGAATAGGAGCCATATATGAAATTTTCTTTAATAATCAATCTCCAGCATCTAATTCTAGCACCACAAATTCGAAAATATTCGAGGTGCGGATTCCGATGTCGAAAAACAGTGTTGGCATTGTAGTCAAAAAAGGGTGATGTCTGCCTTGGAGACCTAATTTACAGGCAGACTATTATTACTTTTCATGTCATCAATTCTAGTTGGATAAGAAGTGAAGCGACTCCACCATTTAGATTGCCAAAGCCACGCAGATGCTAGCAGCAATTTCTGGCGGATTGTTTCTAAGAACACCTGGTGTACAGCTTGATTTCATCGCTCCCTTCCTATCGCTAGATTTCGCCCTCAGTATTATGAAAACCGTTATGTGTCCCAACAAGAACGCAAGATTTAAATTTGGCGCCATTCGAAGTGTCATTGTTTGACATTTGAACAATTGTTGTTGTTTGCTAGTAGAAGATACGAGGTTAGTAAAAATGCAGCGCTACATGAATGAACAACGCATTCTCAGTTTGAAATTGTTTTACCCAAATGGTGAAAGTTTTGCGGCTACAGTTCGCAAATTGCGATTAATTTGGGGTCACAATAATGCTCCAAAAGAGTCAACTCTATAGGCATTAATGGATAAATTTGCCAAAACTGGATCTGTTACTGATGTAAAGACAACGACGCGCCTTCGACCAGGTCGATCGACCGAAACTGTCGCAGCTGTACGTGATGATGCCGCTCAAACTCCATCCACCTCAATTCGGCACCGAGCTCAGCAAATTGGTATCTCCAAATCCACTATGCAGCGAATTTTGACGAGAGATTTGCATCTTCATGCATACAAACTTCAATTGACTCAGGAACTGAAGCCAGCCGACCATGGACAGCGAAGGGAGTTCGTTAATTGAGTATTGGAGACACAACATGAAAATGCTGATTTTGCTGATAAAATCATCTTCAGTGACCAGGCCCATTTCCATCTTGATGGCTTCGTCAATTGGCAGAATTGTCGCATTTGGGGTGAGGAAAATCCTCGAGTGATTCACGAGAAGCAAATGCATCCTCAACTTGTCACTGTGTGGTGTGAATTTTGGACTGGAGGAATCATTAGACCTTTTTTTATGAAAATGAGGCATGTCAAGCGCAAACAGTCAATAGTGTTCGGTATCGTGAAATGATAACCAGTTTTTTCGTGCCCAGAATTGAAGAAATGAATGTGGAGGGCATGTGGTTTCAACAAGACGGCGCCACATATCATACAGCCAGAGAAACAATTCAATTGCTGCATCAGTCATTTCTCTGTCATGTTATTTCACGTTTTGGAGACCAGAATTGACCGCCTAGATCGTGCGATTTAACACCATTAGACTTTTTTCTTTGGGGTTTTTTGAAGTCGATGGTTTACGCGAATAAGTCGACGACGACTCACGTCTTAAAAGAGGAAATTGGACGCTGCATTTATATAATACCGCAGCATTTATGCAAACCGGTAATTGAAAATTTCATTAAAAGATCGCGTGTGTGCCAGCAAAGCCACGGCAACCATCTGCCCGATGTGTTGTTCCATACATAACTTTATTCTGTCTACTTTACGATATAATACTGTTTCACGATTTTTTTAAATATCTGTGTTTTATTTAAAATTTAAATCTTGCGTTCTTGTTGGGACACCCAAGTATCCGAGCCGAAGAGCCGATTTCACAAAAAGGTTGCTCAAATGATGTCCCTCTTCTCATCCCAGTGGGAAGCACGTAGGAAGCACCAAGTTGTGTACCTGTGCAGGAAGAATTTTATTCCTAGGCGCTGCTTACAACTTTTCGAAAACTTTCCAATGTTTTGTTAACGGATGCAGCCTACTTACCTAAGACAATATGCCATTTATGTTACTGGAGCACGAACTTTCTTAGTTTGTATACCACTAAACAAGTCCTACGTGGCATTACCAGATAATATTCGACCTAATATCTAAAGTATTGAGAGCTGCGGGCAAAGGGCACTTTTTTGATTTGATGATCATCCTCCAAAACACGTGGCATACATTTTATCACAAATGAGACTCTGAAAGTTCTCTCACAAATGTTTTCAAAAATAGTCAATTGGCAAGAAAAAGTAAATAGTTTGGTTGGGTATTTATTCCAAAATCTACAAAAATACTTTGTCTTTCATTTGTGCGTCAAAACTATAGAGAAGTGAATCGACGGCAGATCTAAAATTTTACTCTGATCCTTTTGCTGTCCATTATCAACTATCATACGTTTGAATGAGGTATACATTTTTCAAGAGAATAATTGCCAGCCTAGACCGTATATATAAACGAAATAATTAAATTAAATGCTTATGATATTTGGAAAAACACTTCTGAAGCGCCGACATGTTTTTCTTTTATTTAAGAGAAATCCGCACAAGACTACTATTTTAAATCACGATTCCAGTTCGCAATAAAAAGTTCATTATTTATTTGTCTTGTTTCCAGGCAATATTTTTGGGATACGACTGAAATTGTGCAACACCTACAAGTGTACGTAAATATTTCAATGATCACATCGCTTCATAGGATTTGTTTCCGAAAGAACAGCTGAAAAGGAATGTTCTTTTGTTGTTTCTCAGATACCTGTGGCAAAAAAAATTGTATATTTCACCACTGCCTTTGATATTGAATTGAATTTATGTTAACATTATTGATCTGACTTATCAGAGAAATATTGCCAGGAATTTTCTTTACCCAAAAATCTCCGTGAAAAATTATTCTTACTCATTTAATTCATTTGTTCAAATGTGATTATATGAGTTTGTATGTCTGTATCTGATGCTGCTCGAGAATTTATTTGCTAGTGCCATTGTTGGCTGTCCTCTAGTACTGAATGCCTCACTTTTTACAAATTGGCAAGTGTGCAAACGCACGCCACGCGTATTGACGTTTATTTATAAATACTATTGGCTACGATGGGACTTAATAGGTGTGAAGAGCGCACAATTGTAGCAAAATAGCGAAATTTTTTTTTATTTTTTTATACCCCGTCGTGAGAAATTGTACTCATTTTGGCATTCAGTGTGTTATGCCTTGAAATTTTCATTGCGTAGACTGTAGATCTAAGCGCACTGAAATAACAAACTCAATTTGTACATTTGCACCCATCCGCCATAAGGACTGTTCAAATGCGTTTTGCAATAGTAGACTCATTAACTAATAATTACTTCTAAATGGATTTTCAGTAGTATTTCTGATTTAAAATTAAGAGCATATTCTGCGTTTAAATCAAAGCTGCTCGCAAGTTTCTTCTTTCATCTATGTCGAGAATATCTTAAAAAATGAAAAGACATACTGGAAATGAGGATGAGCACTTAAAGGACAAAGTGAGGATATCAGTGTTTTCCCCTTTATGGGACTAGTTTTACAATAAATACCTGGCAAAACAAGAGCATCTAAAGGAAAGCATTATAATCACTTTTTGGAATCCAAAATTGGTTCAAATTGGGTCGAATTGAGACCGACAACAATGCATACAACCCTTGCCTATCATAGGTGTAACACCATTATATTATTGTTTTCATGCTTTTGAAGCAGTGCTAATAAAGTAATGAAAACGTGATTTTGTGTTCTGTATAATTTTGTTGAACTGTTGTTGAATTTTGTTAATTGAACTAAAAAACGAGGATGTTTGTATTGTTTCTGGTCGTTTTATTTAATAACAGGTTGTCCATTCTTCGGTTTCAAAAGTAAAGTTAAAAAAGACTCACATAAAGGTATAAATTTAATGAAACTTTTATTTTATTATAATGCTTGGTCCTTGCGAAATACAATGTCCCTTAAATGACCGCCCTTGGATTAGTTGCAGCAGTGCATGCTTTTGAGGTAGCGTTCGACCACTTTTTCGCACATTTCGGGCTTTATCTCAGCGTTTCAAATGGTTTCAATGGTTTTCAAATATTTCAAAGTTTGGGGATTATCCGCGTAGACACGCTCTAGGACGTAACCCCCCAAAAAACGTCTAACAGCATTAAATCGCATGGATTTGGTAGCCAACTGAATTCGCCTAAACATGAAATTACGTTTTCTCGAAACTTTTCATGTAATAAAGCCGAACTCGGTCATACTATGCGGCTCGTGGCATCGTCCAGTTCATAATCAAATATACAGTTTATAATCATAGCACATATCGTCCAGTTCATAATCTTCAAAAAAAAAAAAATCGGTTACCATACGGCCATAGCTCTCTGATTTCAAATTTGGATCGCCCGCCACACTTTCACTAACAGATATTTTTGGCAGTGCGCGTACACTGTGATGATGCACAGGCCTGGCCACATCTCTAATGTCTCTAGTCTCTTAAAATGGCCGTATAATTTTGCCAATTCCTTGCACAGTAGGTCGGTTATGATGACCATAATCACCCTGTAGTGAACAAAAAGTATCATTTGTCATTTGAATCACCTTGTTTGAAGTAAATTTTAACTATTTTTGCACATTCTTCGGTTGTTAAACGATCTATTTCTGTAAATGTAGAACCTTTCACTCAAAATAAATAACACTTCAGATGACAGGTAGTTTACAGCTGACAGTATTGCCAGACCAGCGGTTTTGAAATCACTAAATGGATATCCACGTACTTCTCGATATTTCGATTGATTCCGTCAATCATCTTCATCTAAACATTTAGTGTAGCAAGACGTTAAATCAAAACAAAGAATACAAAACATTCAACAAACAATAATTACATCTAAATATCAATTAAACGTTCTAACAAGTTGTGTGTATTGTCCTTACTGAATTTATGATTTTGATCGAATGTAATTGTTAATTCAGTGTTGATATATTTGATCACGTTTCTCTGTATTACGGAGATAGTTTATTCTCTTGTCAATAGGAATGTATCACTTTTAAACTCCATCTCCGGTGACATTTCCTCACTTGTCTTAAAATTAGTAACTTCGTCAAAATTACGTCTATGACACAGTGGTCTGAGAGGAAAATTTTTTGTGCTATTGGTCTTTGCCTTGCTTTTTGGCCCGATTTGTTCTATGCTAATATCGTTTTTAATTTTGTCTTTGTAGTGCCAACATATACCTTCTGCCATATATTGGACTTGTCCCCATTGCGACTTATTTTGTAAATTAAATTAGATTAGATTACCATTCGTTACTTTTGATTTTTGTGATGAATGTGTAATAAATTGTGTTGAATTCACCAGAAAGTATTTGAAACCGTTAATATTATTAGCATTAATTTATTTTTCATGGACGTTTTTTAGAACAACGTTTTTTAGAACAACGTAATTGGAAAATATTTACATTCAAGAAACAAATTTAGAACCAAATATTTTTGCAAACAACGAAAAAGTTATTACTGCTCATTCATTATTTTCTGAATATGGATTATACATTTCAGATTCTTTTCGGGTGAAGTTAAAAGAAAGGCTGCGTAGAGCTGCGATTGCTTCTCAAGATTTTTGGATATGCAATTTCAATAAAAAGATCCCATGTAAATGGATGTTCACTGTTCCTGATATCATAATACAAATCTTCAGCGAATTAAACAATATAGAAATTTCATGCATGTGGACTGACTTAAATATGCTTGCGTCCAAGGTCTAGGGGCGTGGCATTTCAGTGTATTTTCGAAATTTATTATATGCTGAATATCTGCTAAATTTTAAAAATTTAGTTAATTTAAATGAAAAATTGCATATAGAAATAAATGGGCCAAACTACATACAATTTGTATGGGAGCGTAGCTGTCAGGTAGATTTCTTCAAATTTTATCAAACATAACACTGTAAAACAATTGACAAAAATTTCCGCAGCAGCCTACGAATTGGTGGATCAATTTGTATAGGAAGAGAAGTATTGTGGCATTGCCGTGCATTTTCATTCTCAGAATTTGGATCACAAAATATATGTTGTGTACAAAATTTATATATAAAATTTATGTTGGGGCTAAAAGTCCATGGTTTAAGTTGTTCACTTGTATAGGACGTACCAGAAGGGTACCAGTGGTTACGTGATCGATTTTTCTCAGTTTTTGCAGAAAATTATCACTGCGAACTAATTAGAAATTACAAAGAAATAGTTAAATTTCGGATAATCTTTCAATTTGTAAGGGAGGTACTAGAAGAGGTGTGGCCATACAGACCGCTTTCGTTCCGCAACTTTGCCTTTGTAACCACTCAACGTGTATCAAATTTTGGTAGAACTAAATAAAATATATAAATATAAGAAATATGGATTAAACTCGTCGTTTGTATGGGAGGTACCCGAAGGGGCGCTATTACTCGATTACTCGTCCACTAAAATGGACGAAAATGTCAGTTGCTACAACTCGAAAGCGAAGAGCTACAGCAAGAAAACGGAATTTCGGAAAATTGATCAATTTGTATTTGAGGGTTGGTCGATATAAATGATTTACAATAGGCTGTGCCAAGCTTTATGAAATAACAAAGACGTTTACGACAGTTATTGTGTTTACCAGAGAGAAAACCGTACGGACGGATATCGCTTAGTTGCTTTAAGAAAACCATGAAATGCATTTGGTTAAAATCTACTTGGTACTTTAAACCGTCCCTTCCGAGTCTTACAAATGATATATAATGTATCAAATGATATATACTTAAAATCCTTCAGGTGAAGTTATAAAAGAAGCCTATTATTGAAAGTTGCGTATTATTTGCCATTATCTTATGATAGATCATTTTAATTTTCTGAAAGACTGGTCAAAACATGGGCACAAAAGCAATTAAGCAATTTCAGTAGAGATTACTGGAAAATTTTCTAATTTTGACGTCGGAAAAATCACTTTGTGAAAGTTCATTAATAAGCATTTTACGAATTTTCATGTATTGATCGTGTCCTTATTTCTCTTGCATATTCTTTCTTACATTTTTTTATTTTTGCAAATAAACAAAAATCACAAGACATGGTATTATAAGAAAAGAACGAATTTATTTAATGCCTAATATCGCAATCAAATCGGTTTTTTCACTATCGCTATGAATTAGAATAATATCGTAATGTAATATCGCATTTAAGAAAATTGGCAAATGTCCAACCAACCAACTTATCCACAAATAAAACAAAACTCTTAAAACCAATCTGTTAGTGTGTCATTCAGAGCGATTAAAGCATCCCTCGTACTGAGCATGTGGGTTAGCCCTATCAAAATATGCTCTGATCTTACTCTATCCATATCAACGATTATATCCAATTGTTGTGTAGTCGCTTAAGTTAATACCAAAAACATTTTCAAGTCATTAACATACATTCTTTTGGGTGTTTCTAAAAATATCTACGCCACAAACAAACATGCGATGAAATGCACACATTGTAAAAGTATGATTTATATACAGAAAAACCAAAGGTTTTTGAACTGAAATCTCGCAGCCCAATTTGTATGGGCGAAATTTAGGAATATGTAGGACATCAACGATACAATGATTGCACTTTACAATGACGAAAATGAAAAAAGCAAAAAAAAAACTACATTTTGTGGTGCTACTTAAAATAGATTTGATATGACGCAGCTACGATACTTCAAGGTAGGGAAGCTCACACCCACTCTGTCATATCCACTCAGTTTCACACTTTAATTAAATTACTTTTGAATCGATACAATTATGAAAAATATACAGAATATCACAGCTATATGTTGTAGATGTCAGTGCAGACGTAGACATATTTATAAATACACGGTGATCACAAGACTCATCTATGTTGTTATTGGCATCCTACGATAGCAGCAAAAATAGCATATCCTACTTTGCCAGTTGTCACTGCATGCATGCGATTCATCATGTAGGCACTTCTAATATAGAGACGAAACAAACAAATTCGTTTTATGGAAACATTTTCACAGAAATTAAGTTACATTGTGGCGAGCCATTCTGGAGGAAATGTAGAGCAAATGTCGTTTAAGAATATGATTGGATCTTTCACAAAATGAAATATTTCGTAACTTGCATCCCCGCCCACAGGCTGAAAATTTTAAATTTGACAGAACATTTAAAAACGCTTATAAAATTTAAAAACAATCATTGACGCCACCCCTAATTCCAAGGAACTTTTGCTTCGCATTTCCCAATTTCTTTATTAACTTTATTACGTTAATACGTTCTGCATTAACTTTATTTGATTAATAACTTTTGGAAAAGATCGTCTTGAAATTCGTATTCTGGTATGCAAAACTGCAAGAATTGTTTGTCTATACTCGTATAGTTTTTTTTTTTTTTTTTTGAAATTTTTGTTTGTTTATTTTGCAATTCGCCCAATAATTCATTTCATTTCCCTACAGATGCTCATGGCATTCGATTTCAAATGGAGCCTTAAAAAATATATTATATCTAAAATGATTTTGAGAACAAAATGTGTATATGTATACATTCAAAACATTTTTGATAAGAAAACAACAAATGTTTTCCAATTGAATTGAATTTTATGATCGAGCATAGCACTTGCGGGGGATGAACTAAATATAAACAAAAGAACAAGCAAATGTTATTTCATATATTTTTCTTATTTGTTATTTTGAAATGTCTTCGAATGTTCTCTACAAAACTACGCACACACACATATATATATATATATGTATAATTGGACCTTAAGCGGAACGTATACATATAAATTCCCTCACAAGGTGCTTCATGCCTACGGTCAAACAGCAGGGAATGAAATAATAGCAGTGTTTATACAGGTCAAAATTAATATGGGTGAAATGATTAAAATGCATATATTTTTAATGTTACGTTTCTAACTGACTGAGTTATGAGTTATGATATCTTTATATACTCTTGTATATATATATGGAAATTTGTTGCGTTACTGATTGATTGGCTGATTTTTGATCAAGCTAAACAGCTAAACCTACAAAGTAGGAGTAAGAAGAGAACAGATTTTTCGAAATTCATTCAATAAAAAGTAAAAAATCTCCTACCATCAGCCGTCTTAGATGGTTAAAGCTAGAATTATAAATATTCATATGATCATTTTCCTGGCCCACTGTGACGCGATTGGTTAGTACATATGACTGTCGTTCACATGATCGCATGTTCAATTCCCGATACAATCATCCATAATTATTTGAGCTGTGATCACCTCCCTATGTTTGATGAACACTTCGAGTAGTCTAATAATCGCAAGTCTTGTAAATGTCTCTGAAACAGTGGCCTCCGCAATCGCTGTTGAACTGTAGGCGGTTAAGTAGATGTATAAATAGATTGCGTGTAGTCCCACTGAATGTGAGAAGCTCTCCCATATTTCATTCATAACATGAAAATGTAGTATATGCATATAAGCGTAATTTCTCTAAGTGTACATTCTAGAAAGGTCGTTAAGATCACTCCCAGAATATTAAACTACCATGTATGTAATCTTTTTCAATCCTTATCTGTAAGTAGGAAGTTTTTAGAATTATGTTTACGATAATAAGTTATGTTTGTTTCTTTTACACCGATTATATAATCTATTGTTATCTCATGTTCACCTGTTATGTAAATAAGAACATTCTAGTTTGAGTAAGTTCACATGATCGCATGTAAATACTATTCTGTAAATATATTTGCCTTATCGCACCCATTATGTAAAAATGTGTTCTCTGGAATAAGTAATTTTCTGGAATAAGTAATTATACTATAATAAAGTGAAAATACGTTCCAAGATTCTAAAAAAGTGCGATTTTATAATATTCGTAATTTTTTGATATCAAAGTATTGATGAGAGTGTACGAATATAGTAGCTTTATCCATAAGCTAACATTTTTTGTTGTAATTAAAGGTTAGAGAATATTTCAAATATTATTAACTCTGTCTCTATTTTCCAATTTTTATCCCATCACGGATGATGTTTTGTTTAAGATTATCCTAAAAGATATACATTCTTTCATCCAAAATTAAAACATATAGCCGCTTACATCTGTTCTGAAATGTATTATTTCAGAACGTTATTTGATCCCTTTGCTACTAATGCATCGCACAAAATTCATCTTGTTTTGTGAACTTCGCAGGCGTTCAGGGATTTCCGTAATATTTAGCCTTTTTGAATGTGTTCAGCAACACTTATCTTACTTCGATGACCACTTAGATGATCGAATTATCAACTACAAGCCGCCCATTTTGCCCCATAATGCAAGACTGAAAGAATTAGTACCCTGTACGGCTGAAGTTTTGTTTGCCGAGGGAGACTTAACCCATTTAATTGCATGAAGTAGAACTACCTGGAAGCATTGCTTTCCGTATATCCTCTTGGCCGACATTATTCAAATTGTTGTCGTCAGAACCGCGCTAAAGAAAATCATCCATTATTTATAAGTTATAATTGTTTACTTTATACTAGTACGAGTATACTCATACTCATATTAGTACGAGTATATCCTGTGCTCCCCGAATTTAATTACCTGCCTTTGTCCTCGTTTATTGCCAAACCATCTTTTGCCAATTTCTTTTCCATTCTTGAGGACACTGCAGTAGCATGTAAAGGGTGATACAACACTCATATTTGCGTCATATATTAAATTTTTTTATTGGAATCGATAAATTGGTCTTTGCCATTTAATTTTTAAAGATAATTTCATGTAAATGTAGTCCGCGGCTCCGTCTCAAAATGTTCATTCGGAAGGTCCAATTTTAATTACTTAATGTCTGCTTTTTATATTTCAAAGTATCTTGCAAATCACGATTCAATCTTAATTTAGCCAATACGTAATGTATTAATCAGGAACCTTTTAACTAACATTCAGCCTCGTTTTGGGTTTGATATTGTAAATTTATTCCAATTATATTAGAAATTTCTTTCTGATTCATATTTCAAACAACAACCCACTTCATGCATGGATTCATATTTTACCTGAAACAAAATTAGAAACCTAAATTGATTCTGTTTCTGTTTATCGACATATAATGAAGCAGATATTTTGACTCAAGAATGCGGAACGAAACTATAGTTTTATGCAGTTTATTTTCTAAGTCTGAATCGGAAATGAAACCAAATGTAGTTTCATTCTTTTTCACAAAAAAAAAGGTCTGATGCCAAACTGTGTGAAGGAAAAATGCTTCGGATAATTTTTTGTGCTGAATTTACGGCATCAGGCTATCGAAAATTTTCACAAAATATGTTGTCCGTTCTTTTAATTGAAATTTTTCAAATAACATAAACCTAAAAGCTTCATAAATTAAAGCGCAATCAAAATTGATTCTAATTTCGTTTTGGATGTAGGAATCAAAATAAAATTGTTTGTAATTTCGTTTTGGTTGTATGAAACATAATCAAAATTCAATACAGTTTTGCTTCGGTCGTCGGAATCGTAATAATAACTTTTTATATTCTTGATTTAAATGAAAACTATTTTGGAATTTAATTTCGTTTCAGTGACGATCCCCGGCATTTCATTTCACTTACGAAATTGTGTCCTGTTAAATGGTTAAATAGATTGTAGGATGAAATACTATTCTGTTGGCAACCTAACCGAATATACGTCAAGAAAACACGTGTATATTTAAAATTTCGTGAAAATATTGTGAAAAACCATAGGAATTCTACACAAAGAACTAAATATCTCAAGGACAAAAACAAATTTTTGTCATTGCATCTGTAGAAGACAAATGTCTATCCACAAGTCTTGTAACCTTATAGCGCTATCTTTTAATGTAAGGCAGCTCGTAGTTATAACGCATTACCGAATGAGTTTGGAATTTCAAATGCATCATAAGCAATTTTTCATAATAGACTTATTTGTCAGATGCAATCTGCTCTCTAGATAGATGAATATCATTATTTCACATCCTAATCGCTAAATTTAATATTTATTAATATTTGCTAGTTATTAGTTATTATTAAGCATACGAATTTATATAATCGATTTTTATGGTATATATATTTTTAAATGTACTTTGAAGTAGTATTTATTTTAATTTATGCGTATTGTAATTTACATAACAATTACGAGTTGTAAGGCTATAAAGTAAATTAACACGTCGCCACAAATGACTGTTGTAACCGTCCGATCTTTGGTGATATGTAGGCAAACGACGGCTATAGCCGTCGTGCACATTTTAATCAATAGAAAAAGAACGACGCTAATACGAAGTGTAGTGAGGCATACACTTGTTGAGTACTACACTACACTACAATTATTGAGTAATACATCGTATAGAAAGGTGGAGCATCCCAGACCGCATATTTATTGTCCTTTTATGCGCTTTTCCATGCCTTATGCCTTCGAAACACTAGGGCATCCAGAGGCAAATGACGGCTATAACAGTCGTTGATGACGGCGATAACGTTCGGTAGTCGTACCAAGTGTTTAGTACATTTAAGCTCATGCAGTTGAAAAGTGTGTTTTTGTGAAGACGAATCATATATTCTGTAAGTATTTTTAACTAACCAACTGTACGTTTAACTAACTGTAAACTGTATTTTTTCAGGAATTAATGAAAATATTTGTTGCATTATATAATATATTTATATATTATTATTTATATTTTTTTTTTTTTTTTTTGACGTTACCAACAAATTTAAAAAAAAAAAAAAAATAATGAACCAAATGATATAACTGTAGTTGACAGATGTGATCAAATGTTTTCCTACTATTCGTCACCACGGAAATCCATAAGATGGTATAAAAAACTTCTTTTTCATCTTTTAGACGCGCTTGAAATTTCTAATTCGTCTATCGACAGTTTCATAGATCAACGACATTCCCACAGTTTAGAGATTTGCTAATGCAATCACTAATCACACTTTCTTTTTTCATTTTTGCTATTTTTATTTCATTACAAATGATAAATTACAAATGATAATTTTGTTTCAAACGGATTTTCTTGTGTTAAGTTTACATCTATTTACTCTCTTTAATTCGTAGGAATCATTTCCAATTAGTAAAGCAAATCCCATATAGTCGTCATGACGGTTATAACCGTCATTTGCTCCGGGAAGAGAAAAACTGGCATAATCAGCAAATAACGGTTATAACAGTCGACAGTTTTTTTTTTTTGAGCAAGATCGCCAAATTTAAAGTGTTCGGCAACGTGCTAATTAAAATGCTTTAGCTTCAAAATTTGTGTAATGTGGACTGGCCGCTGGCATTGAATATTTATTTATTACTATTATTATTATTTATTTATTATGACCCAGCAAACGTTGTTTTGCCTTCAAAATGAATTGCAAAAATCTCACCTCCAACACCATTTATCACTTCAAATAAACCCTTTTAAACCTTCCGGAATACTCTACCAATAATTTAAGACCAAAATGAGCCAAATCGGTCCAACCGTTCTCGAGCTTTAGCGAGACTAACACACAGCAATTGATTTATATATATATAGATTTTTTTAATATTTTTATTTATTTCTTCTTCTATTTTTTATTTCTATTTCCTTAATTTCGTCTATTTTTAGTGCGCTTTAATTTGAGCGTTATGAGTTAAAAGTTATCAGATAATTTTATGTTATATTGCAAGTTTTATTTAGTTTTTTGTTTTCTAAATTCTCAACTTTTATTCATTTTATTTTATATCTAATAATATTTAATATTATTTAATAATTTATTTAATATTGGCCGAGAAGTTTTAAATTACAAGATTGTTAAATAAACAAACAAACAAACAAATATATTTTAAAATAATTTTCTTTATATCGCAGGCTAATTTATCTCTGAAGCTCTGCTCTTTTGCTAAACTATCGTTTCCTGCTTGAGATTTATTTAAAAAAAACATCACAAAATTTGCTTTATTTGAATTTGTGTTGATCTCCGAGCGATGTAATATCATTTGACTATTTTTGCGGATATAATTCAAATCATTGTTAGAATATTTAATTTTCAAAATTTAGCTCTTGAAAAGCTGCCTGGTTCGTTGAAAGCGAAAAAAAAAATTGGTGTGCCTACTACAAATCTGTTAAATAATTTATAAAATTTGAGCGTTTTAGCCACTTTTCAAATTCCCATTCTTCTAGAATGCTTCCGATAGTAATTAAATAGTCATTTAGTTGTGTCACGAAATGTTGTTACTATTATAAAGTATGCCTGAATAAAACACAAAGTATAAGCATTATAATTAAGATTTCATCGAAATCATAGCTTTATGTGTGTTTTATTTAACTTTACTTTTTAAACCAAAAAATGGATAAGCATAAAAATTTGGATCATTATCCACTCCCACAGGAAGTAACACTGACTGCTATTGCCTAATCAGCCGCTGATGTCTACTGTAAAAAATCAGCACCAAAGAGTTACACGTTGTAAATACATTCGTTTCTCAACAATCACTTGTGGATTTTCAAATACGAAAAATTGGTGACTAACAAAGTCTTGTAGATATAAATTATCCTCATGACCAAAGACGATTTCGTTGCGAAAAAATATGCATCCACTTGTTGGTATTCTAAATCCATTCAACGAACTTTCTTTTTCGTACAGCGGTCCATTTATAATAACCCAGAATTGTCAGCTGTCACGCATTTTTTTTCGTTTTTTAGATAACAACATTTTATTGCACAAATGTTGCGAAATTCCAGTGTTGCGTGAATTTGAGGACACCTTTATTATTGTGTTGTAGAAATTTTCTACAAAAAAATACGTGCGTCAATGCAGCAGTACGAGATTTGTTTTATTCTTTCTATTAGCAACCAGGGCATTATCGTCTGTGTGTGATTTTGATATGCAATTTTCTCATAAAATATATTTCAATATAAACGAAATCATTACGCTGGCAGGTATATGTATTCGCATTAATTTTAAGTAATCATTCGTGTTATAGTTGCATTAGCAAAAGATTTTAATTACGGTCTGAATTTCACAATTTCAGATTAGCAACTTATTTTATATCTGTTTAATGCAGCAATTTAAGATTAAATCTTCTTGCTGCCTACGCAAATTATTAAACTTTTTAGTGTACTGAATTTAAAAATAATTTTATATTTTTTTGTCCTTTTACTTGCACAGCTTTTAAAGCTCTTTTCTTCAGTTTATTTAGTTGCACATCTCACACATTTTTTTTCTTAAGAAATTAAAGTTTTTTTTTATAACTTTTTTAACTTTTCTAAAATTCTCACTATGCACTTCACAATTTTCCAGTCACTTCAGATGAATTCAAAGATGTAAGAAAATGGAAATTATCCACGGTATTTCCAAGTTCTCGATTTCTGCCGTTGTATATCCATTAGCCGGGTACCTGAAAAGTATAATTTTTGTGTAGATTTCCGCACAACCCGAGGGGTACTACACGCTGTGCGTTGCCAATTATTTTATATGGCTGGCATCCCCAGTAGGCCTACAAACCATAAAATTCCTTTTATTTTACATGGCAGGCTGCTTCGATAGACATTGACCATGATGTATTTTAAGTCACATAATAATTGCCAAATTATAAAATTAATTCTTATATTGAATGAACTTCAAATTGGTATCCCCCTGGCCGCCGCATACTTACCGCTTACCGTCCTTGTTGAAGATCGGTAAGATTGGATTGCTCAGTTCAGGTTTGGGTGATGCTCAAGAGTTCACTTGTGCGGTTGTCAACGTCAACTGATCGAGTCAAAATTTGTTCGCGTTTAAATTGGTTCTCTTGCTTGTGTATTCTTGAAAATGAGAAATTGCGCAAGCCACAGCGCATGCCCTTAAATGAAATATGATTGGATATATTTGGATGTGGGTCTAAACGAAACGCTGCGTACAACGGATGGCCAATGCTAGAACATCAGTTGTGTTTATTTATATTAATATCTATATCACTTACGTTACGCTTTCATTTAGTTTATCTTATGTGTATTTATTTTTGGTAGCGTTACCACATTGTTTTACTACACAGAAACATTGTTGATGCACATTGAAAAATTTAGCAAATGATATAGAGAAATTTATCATATTGACAATATTGTTTACGATCAATTTAGTCAACGCTTTCTTTTGCCAACGGCAATTTTTTTGTTTTTGAGAAACAGAATGTTCACTTAATTCGATCTGTAACTCGATCTTTTAATACGACCTTTCCACTATCGGCTATTTGTTAAGTTTTTGCGCAGTAAAACCATTTCCGTTCTTAGAACTTAGTTTTCGCGAGCGCTTAATGTGTAGCAAATCTGATTATAAGGGATGCAGGAGGGGAATTTATCAAATGTTGTTAAGCATTGTGAAGCAATGGACTAAAATTTAAATTGCTGCGGATTAGGAGTTACGATAAAAAAAAACTTAATTCGAAAAAACAGTCAATTTGTATGGAAGGTATTAGAAGAAATGCGTTATTATATACCTTTGCTGTTAACAATCCCCCAGCTACAGTCTGGTTAAATTATACTGTACGAAGTTTTAAAAAGTTTTATACAGATTTATGGCAGTTATTGTCTATACTAATCAGCCGGCCAAGCGAATAAACACACATCCCTCAATCCACTTAGAAACTCATGAGAAACATTTGGTCAAAGGAAAAGAAAAATCTGGTAAATAGTTCAGAGTTTCCTTCTGGATGTACTATTTTTGAGGTATCGCATATTGTCTGCAGTATCACTTTTTCAAGTGAAGGTATTATCAACCAAATATATAACCTTATTCCTTCAGTTGAAGGTATAAATACAATGGTGCCGACATAATAACATGGTTCCTAAGGCAAAGGAATTTGTATTGATTTTGAATATTCCTAATATAGTATTTGCTAATTAGAGTTCTTCAGTCAGTTTAAAATGAGCCCTACACGAGAACAGTCGTAAAATTAGTCGACCTAACAAAGAAGACATAAAAAGTTTTTCAACCTAATCTCCTTTTAGCTCCATACACTTTTTCCAGCGATACTCAATAGCTTCTATACCTTGTTTATAGTAAGAAACCTGCAAACGCCTTAAAATAGCCACTAACCGTAGACTCCACCACTTCATTGTTGCAAATTTTTTACCACCGAAACATTTTTTCAAATTTAAAGATAGAAAATAGTCCGAGACAGCTAAATTTGGCGAATAAGATGCGTAATGAAGCAATTCGAATTTTAGCTCATTAATTTTGGCCATAGCAATAGTGGGTGTGTGAACTGGAGCATTGTCCTGATGAAACAACACTCTCTTTTTCGCCAAATGTGGTCTTTTTTCCAACATTTCATCATTTGAACGCTACAATAAATAAGCATAATATTCGCCGTTGATGGTTCTTTTGCGCATCCAAAAAAGCAGACGCCATGACCTTGCCTGCAGATGGGAACACCTTCGTCTTTTTTGGACACGATTCTCCTATTCCAGTCCACTACTTTGATTGTTTCTTTGTGAAAAATTCGGCTTTATTGCCATGAATCATCGCCAAACATTCGACTGAAACATCTTCACCAGGCTGTTTTTGCTCTACTGAGAGCAAGTGCGGCAGCCATCTTGGGCACAGCTTTGTCCTTTTCAAATTTCTGGTCAATATACGATGTATAGCAGTTTTTGAGATGTTTTTGCTCTACTGAGAGCAAGTGCGGCAGCCATCTTGGGCACAGCTTTGTCCTTTTCAAATTTCTGGTCAATATACGATGTATAGCAGTTTTTGAGATGCCTGTCATTTCAGCTGGTTGCGTGAGCTTTTGCCGAAAATCATTCAATACCATTTTGTGGATTTTCTTAACCGTATCTGGCCTGGTCGACCGCTACGGTTTTCGTCTTGGCAGCTTATACGGCCTCGTTTAAACTCTGCTAACCAATATTTTACAGTCGTAAACGAAGAAGCGAACTCCTCCATAGTAGAATCTGGCACGGAATTACTATTGGTTGGACTGAGACCTTCTAAATGGAAATATTGGATTACATAACGGTGACGAATTATTTCCATGTTTGTAAATTCACTGAGGTCGCTTATTTTTAATCGCTCAAATAAAACTACTAAACAACGTGGCGCCTTTTCACCAAAATAATTTTTTCCAAACTACTGGAAACATCTAGGTTTAGGACCGCCCTCATAATTTTTAATTTTTTTTTACTTTGCAATGTCTATTTAATGAAAAGTTGTTTGGGATTTTAGTAACGGCATGTCAAAAACAAAAAAACAAAAAATAATGAATTTGGCCATTTGATTGCAAATATACAAATAAGCTTTCTTAACATCATCCTCTTCTGAAGGTAAAAAGATAAACGTTTGCAACTTTTGCACAAAATTGTGGCAACAATAACAATGAAAGCTTTATTTGAAAAGAGTAGCAACTTTTTCAAAAGCTTAGAAAGAATTATTTTCCAGCTATGATGTCTCATAAAATAAGCTTTGCTTACTTAAGGAAAATCTGCATTTTCAAAAACGGACACGTCAGCCTGTTAGACCTGCACCTGGTAAAATGGATGATTATGAAAATATTTTTATGCACATTTAAGACAATAAACTTTAACATTTTTTAAATTGGAGACTTATATTGACTTAGCCCTGTATTTGCAAAGGCAACAATAATAAAGCTTCAGTACTTTTTGAGCACATTTTCTTTATACTCTTTCTCATAAGGGTGCCATTACATTTGCAATTTATATCTGTTAAAAGCACATTAGAGGCCGAATATCGTGAACTAAGAAATTTTACGTTAAAATTCATTTTACTTATAGACCGTTTAATAATAAAATTGCACACAATCTGTTAAGTATGAAAAAAAATCCATAGACTGAAGTCACCTTTACTATTTCAATATAAGTTGTGTCCAAAATTCGCATAAATGCGCGTGAAACAATATTTGTTCTTTTGCTAAAATCACATGGTGTCCGAATCTAGATGTTGCAAATTATGGGCAAAAAATGAATTTTAATCGGCAACAAACACCGATAAAGACTCAGGTTGTAGTCGTGGGGGTGTTGAAGCTAAATTTTTAAAAAGACCATTTCCATTTGGCGTCGCTAAGGTGTAATTGATAAACAATCAAGGTCCCTAAGTCATATACTTCGTCTTTTTAATAATGAAATTTTCTGCAATTTAAATTGTAATCTCTTTTTGCAAATCCCATTTTTAATGATACTTCCAGGTCAAAATTCGTTGGTTTTTTGAATACCAAATGCAAAAATTTTAACGATTATCTTAACAATAAAGATTAAAAACGATCCTCCCTGAATAATACTTTATTCAAAAACTCAGCATCAACTTATTGTCGCTTCAAAGTGCGTTTAGTACCCCAATTTTATTGTCCCTAAGCCATGTGATATCAATCAGTCTTTCAGCAACGACCTCACTTTAACACACAAATTTCGTGAAATTCTGAACTTATATGAATTTTGGAACAAAAACGTTAATGTGATCCCCAGTTTGGCTCAACTTTACCAGAGAGTCATGGTAGTTTAGTCTCTCCCGAAGTGTCATTCTCACAATCAGAAGAGTGTGTCATTAAAATATGTAAAGGTTTCTGAAATAATGATTTCAATACTTCTTGGTAACGAAAATTACCGCCCTAAAGCACAGACAGGATTACTTAAAAATGAACTTATTAAAACTATGTTTCTGATCCGATTACAACCATTTTCAGGCTATCGATTAGCCCTTGATCTGCAACAAAAACATGCTTGTGTATACCGATTATCTCATATGTTTTTTTTAAATTTTGCTCTGACTTTTTACAGTTTTTAGCCAATAGTAGAACAAAAATAAATCAAACCTATTCAGGAAAACATGTTTTCGAACAAAACTAAAATTTCATATATCATATCAAAATTTGGGAAAAATAGCGCAACTTGCAGAAATTTTCAGTAAAAAGTATTATAACTTTTTTGTCTATTGCGGAAAAAGTTGTTCAGAAATGTATAATATCTTTGTACTATTCTAAAAGGCAGCAAACTTTAGGATACAAATTTTGAAACTTAAACTATTTTCCTGGATTTATAATCAAAAAATCAACATTAGCTCAAAATGTTTTTAAATGCACAAGTTATTTCTCAATTGTTCAAATGTAAATGTAAGTTTGGCCACCACCCAATAAAAAAAAAGTATTGAGGGAAGTCAAAACTATCTGCTCATTGTGGGCTAGAAGTAGTGAAAAAATGGATAATCATCAATGAATTGTCATGGGAGAGATGCTGCTGTCTTTCCTTACACCTTTTTGCTGCCTTTTCACCAGATGTTTTGATTATTTTTGTGACAATTTTCTTCTTTTATTCAGAATTCCCATAATTTTTGTATCGGAAATAAAAAATAAGAAATACTTAAAATTTTGAATATTCTCACAATGACTGTCAGTTATAACGCCTTTATTTCATTGATCCCCTTGGTTTAATAAAAATGATGCCTCCCAGGAAGCGGAAAATATGCTCATACAGCATTTGTGTGATTTATGAAATTATTATTCTTTGGTTCCATTTGCTTTGCCGGGCGGATATGCCCAAATATGCAGGATTATGCATTCAATGGTTGTAAAACTGCCAGTCTGGCAAGGTTGTCAGCTGTTAAGTACCTGCCATTCAGAGTGTTATTTATTTAGTGAAAGGCTTTCCATTTACTAATATGGATCGTGTAACAGCCAAAAAACGCCTAAAAGTAGTTAAAACTAACTACAAAAATGATGATTCAAACGTTATTAGGCGCGACCGATTTTGGCTTTATTGCATGAGAAGTTTCCAGAAAGCGTAATTTCATGTTTTGACGACATCAACTGGCAAGCAAGATAATGCGATTTGACGCCGTTAGACTTTTTTTGTGAGGGGCTATGTCAAAGACCATGTTTAAGCTGATAATCCCCAAACATATCGACCGAATTGTGCAAGAAAGTGGTCGAAAAGTAACACAAAAGGATTTAAACGATCCAAGCATATATATGTTTTATTTTTATTTTTATACCTTTAATTTTGAAACCGAAAAATGGATAAACCTGTGCAAAAGAACCTGTCAAAAATTCTATTTTTGGGCATTTTCTGTTTATTTAGGAATTGTGAGATTATTAGCAACTATATTTAAATTATCACTGTTTAATGTTGCCTGCTATTAAAACATTTTGCAGCCAAAATTTCATTACACCCAGTGCATATGTGAATATTTATTTGACGTTTCAATCTTTTATAGAAATTGTTTATTATTTATCCTTAGGGTTTCCCCGTTACATTTCTATGAGTTTTGATTACTCATTCTACTGCTACCCATTCTATGAAAAATCGCATCACAAAAGATTTTTTGTCAATACAAAAAAAAAAAAAAAACAAAATTGTTAAAGCCAATACACCATAATTCGACCTGATTACATTTGTAATGCAGAATGCCCGAGTATAAACTCCCCGACACCTTAAAAACATCTGTGTTTCGTCGAACTCCAAAGAAGGAACAAATAAAGGTTGTCCCAACAAGAACGCCAGATTTAAATTTGACGGCATTCGAAGTGTCATTGTTTGACATTTGAACAATTGTTATTGTTTGCTAGTAGAAGGTATGAGGTTAGTAAAAATTAGGCGCTACAAGAATAAACGCATTCTCATGGTGAAATTGTTTTACCAAAATGGTGAAAGTTTTGCGGCTTTACTTCGCATCAATTTGGGGTCACAATAATGCTCCAAAAGAGTCAACTGTAAAGAGATTAATTGATAAATTTGCCAAAACTGGATCTGTTAGTGATGTAAAGACAACAACGCGCCTTCGATCAGGTCGATCGAACGAAAATGCCGCAGCTGTACGTGATGATGTCGCTCAAACTCCATCCACCACAATTCGACACCGAGCTCACCAAATTGATGTCTCCAAATCCACTATGCAGCGAATTTTGACGAAAGATTTGCATCTTCATGCATACAAAGTTCAATTGACTCAGGAACTGAAGCCAGCTGACCATGAACAGCGAAAGGAGTTCGTTAATTGGGTATTGGAAAGACAACATGAAAATGCTGATTTTGCCGATAATCATCTTCAGTGACGTGGCCCCTTTCCATCTTGATGGTCAATAGGCAGAATTGTCGCATTTGGGGTGAGGAAAATCCTCGATTGATTCACGAGAAGCAAATGCATCCTCAGCGTGTCATTGTGTGGTGTGGATTTTGGGCTGGAGGAATCATTGGACATTTTTTTTTATGAAAATGAGGCATGTCCAGCGCAAACAGTCAATGGTGTTCGGCATCGTGAAATGATAACCAGTTTTTTCGTGCCTAGAATTGAGGAAATGAATGTGGAGTGCATGTGGTTTCAACAAGACGTCGCCACATGTCATACAGCCAGAGAAACAATTTAATTCAATTCAATTCAATTTAAATCTTGCGTTCTTGTTGGGACACCCTTTTGTATAACTGTATTTCAAAGCCTAATGACAAGACTTTGGTTGTTTTAATATGTGGAGGGCATGTGGTTTCAACAAAACAGCGCCACATGTCATACAGAGAGAGAAACAATTCAATTGCTGCATCAGTCATTTAAATCTTGCGTTCTTGTTGGGACATCCTTACTTTCCGGTTTTCCGTTTACCCCCACTTTGCATCGTACCAAGGACTGCGACTTACAATTATTTTTCTGAAATTTCTAATTGAAATTGACAAATTTTGACTTGCATTTTTGAACTTCGAAATTTTAGTCGTATAATTATATAAAATTTATATGTATGTCGTATATCAGAAATTACGGGACGTGTTGTAATACTTTCCAAGACGTTTCATTATTTCAATACTTTTTGAAAACACAAGCGAAAATTTTGTAAATAATATTTTCCATTTCCGAGACATGAGTGAGGTCACTTAGGTGAATATTTTTGACATAAATGGATTTCCATTGCATTTTCATAAATTTGTAACATTATTAAGCTATCATTTAGTCAAAGAGCCAAATTAATATACACCCACAATTGCTAAAGCAAGAATAACAAATTATGCGATCACATTTGCAATAATATTCCCAATTTCTAGAAATTATTATCCTTCTTAATTATCATTTTTATTGCACAATTAATTGTTATTGCACTCATAACATATCCGTACAATTTAAGTATCATAAATTACAAGATAGAATATATTTAGATTTTTTTATGGGAATTTCCGGAACACCGGAAATACCTTTCCCGATTTCTCGAAAGGAAAATTCTACGGTGTATTTATTATTTATTTAGCGTAGATACAAAAGAAATTTCTCTAAATTCGCATGACGTCATATTAGTGTATATATAAATCCACGTTTTAATAGCGCCAATTGGCTGGTTCTGTGCTTTCAATTTTTGCAACGCTCTAATGAATGCACTCTAATGAAATCATATGTTTAAAGCGTTGAATAATATCGTAATGACAATAAATATTTGTCGATTTAAAAGCATTTAGGATAATTGCTATGTACTGTTTTCATCTATATTAAATTTTTATTTCTAAGTTCCTTTTAAAAAAATGATATAGCTAAAGATTTATCCATCTATATTTTCTATATATATGTACATGTATATATATATATGTATTTCTTTTTTCTTTTTCTTTAAACAAATAACTGGTAAATGTATTTTAAAATAGTATGCATTTCTTCAAATTCTGAATTCGTTGATTTTATAAATTCTTGTAATTTATTAAACCAATTTAGTTGGGTGTCCAAAATGCAATAGCCAAAATGTTCTAATTCATTTGAAATTAAATGCTTCCATTCGCAACAAAAATTTGCCAACTTAGTCAAACTTTTGCAAGGAATTGAGAAGACAATTATCTGCTCTGCTAAGTTTTCACATATATGTAGTTCATTATGAACAATCTATCGGCTGCGATGTTGCCAAGCATGAAGATTTCAAATGTGTGAATATGAGAAATATGATGCTTGTCTGAAGAACAGTTTGCACTTATTTAAAGAAGAACTAACACATAGGCGAAAGTGATTTTCAACTCGGCACGCAATATATCACCGAGAAGAAATTGGAAAACTAATTATAAACACAACCAGCAAAAATTTGTTAGAATGTTTCAGTAAATATGTTCCGAAAAGTACGTGGAGGTGTTGGAAATTGATTCATCATGACGCACGCACGACACACATTCTCAAGGTGAAGAATACGAGAACACACACATGCACGCATACACTTTATACACACTAATTTAGCTTCTACATTAGTTCATCTTTGATCATCATATCATACATTAGTTATTTTTAGGCATCCCCTCCATAATATTACACAAAAAGGAGAAAATGGAAATTATCCACGGTATTTCCAAGTTCTCGATTTCTGCTGACATCTGCTGTTACCTGAAATTCAAAAATTGTGTAGATTTCCGCACAACCCGAGGGGTACTACACTTTGTGCGTTGCCAATTATTTTATATGGCTGGCATCCCCAGTAGGCCTACAAACCATAAAATTTCTATTATTTTATATGGCAGACCGCCTCGATGGGCATTAACCATTGTCACATAATAATAGCCAAATAACTAGATAGTATCTTTAATTAATTATTTATTTATTTTTTTGGTTCAAACAACTAAAAGCTGTTTGCACCAAATTTGCTCCAGATTGCGAATACTTACCACTTACCGATTGTAGATTCGGTAATCTAGATTACTGAGGAACGCCAAGAGAATATCCGATTTGCTCAAGTGCTTGCTTGTGCGCTGGTACCTCTGCCGACTGATTTAGCGCTAATTATCGGATGGTGAAAATACCTCGGTTCTCTGGATATACTATGGAAATTCCACCACCCACACGCACAATTACACATGTGAGCAAAGTCTTATAGCATAT